>APFE031751479.1:109443-122616 GCA_000404065.3 Pinus taeda
TCTATTGTAGTTGTATTCCTTATTAATATTTTTGTGCCCGTTTTGTCCCCATATTGTTATTACTATGCCCCATAGAATCCCTCTATTGTTATTTTTGTGGCTTTATATTCTTATTGTAGGTCAGTTGGGTTATATTGTGACTCCTTAGAATCCTATATATAGAAAGGAGGCTTTTTCATTTGAATCATCCAAGAATTGTTCATTTATGTAATGTAAAGGAGGTTGCCCCTCGAAGAGGCTGAATTCTAAGGCGTTGATCTATCTTTTCTATCTTTTCTTGAGCTAGTTTCATATACTATATGATCCCAATGGTTGTACATTCAAATGTTTTGTTGTAGGCATACCATTCAACTTGAATACACAAGCTCTTACCTAGTGATGAACTCTCTTCTTAGTATGTGTAGCCAACTGCACTAACCAAGACTCAGCATGAAATTATTTTCTCAAGCCACAATTATCCACTAGGTCATGACTAACATAACTATAATTAGGTCAAGGATCAATCAAAATAGAAATAACTTGATCACAAAGCTTACTATCCATCTCAATAATAAATTCTTGGTGACTCGCTTTCCTGTTTTCCACAAATGCATAAATCAAAAGAATACTATGACCAACATCCCCAACTGTTTGTGTCTCCTGATAACTATAGATTTGAGACCTACCCCCCTTGGCACATTGGAAAATCCTATTTACAATGATAGTTTACACATATCCAGCACTGCAACAATCCTCTATAATCACCTTTAGTCTACTGCTCGACCCATGCCCCTTCTCAACTGTATTGAACTTATTTTAAGGAACTACATTTTATTTCTCACCTTCATCTTGAAGTCTTCCTTGCTTCAGTGGCCACTTGCCTTTAATAATCTCATTTCTTTTCATGTAACGTTTAGGTTCAATTCGTGCTTTGACTTCTCATAATAATGATTCTGGCTTCCTATCGCAATCTAGGCACATCAATCTCAATTAGGTCTCTATATGTTATTGCCAATTCATTGATGAACCTATGAATCTTAGCCTTATCCTCTTTGAGATATGACACATATCTCAACAACTCCAAGAACATGCTAGTATATGCATCATCTATCATAGAACCCATCTATAGCTCATAAAATTCCTTAGCTCTATCATCATAATACCTCTCCCACAAGTAATTCTTCTTGAAGAGTATCTCATACTCATCCCACATCAACGCTTCTTCCTGAATACCCTTGACATTCTTGACATCTTCCCACAAGATGTTTTCTTTCCCTTTAATATAGAGGCTGGCTATCTTGGCTTTTATGTTCTCTAAGTAGCTATGCAATCTGAAGAATTTCTTCATCCTAAGAAATCATGCCTTTGCATCTTCTGACTTCTTCATCTCTCCACCAAATGTAGGAGGCTTCACTTTCTTGAAATCCTCAGGTAAATACTCACCCCTATTATAAGGATGATGATAGTGATGACTCTGGAGATGTCTCATTCCTCCTGTTAGGTGTATCTAGTGATCTACCACCTCTAACTCTATATCCTTTATCCAAACTGTATCCAGACTGAGACCTGCTACCATAGGCTCCATTAGTTTTCTCTTCTTGCTCTTGATTGATTCTCAACTGTCCTTGTTTTGCAACTCTGACAAGCTCTGGAGGATCATTGCATTAACCTCTACCTGCTTCTCTTGAGCCCTTTCAAGTCTTTCTTGAGCCTCAACCAACTTGTCCTTTTTTTCTTTGAAACTTCTGATCTTTGCCCTCAAGCTCCTCAATGTATCTGCTATACCAAGAGAATACTCTTCTCCTTGTTGCCTAACTAATATGTAGGGAGAGTCATGGGAACTGTAGTCCACCATTTTTCTCATCATATTTGATTCTCTTTTTCCTGCAAGTGTACCATGTCAGATAAAGCAAATAGATACCAAAATCAAATCCATACCTTAATGGTGTTCAGGGGAGGCTTATCTCATCTACAAGATCATTCCACATTTCCATGTATATGTATAATAATAAGCATATCCACATAATCATATCAACACATAAACATCATAACAACATAACAACATCATGAATGACCATACCAAATGTATACCATGACCTCATGTATGATAACCATAACCTTGACAACATAAGACTTTACCAAAAGAGAGTGCAACCCGCTTTGATACCACCCTGTAAATGCCTCCTCCCACATTTACCCTCTTTTGACGGTTTACCTAGTAAACATGAGCTGAGGGTCACTATGATAAGACTTAACCTCTTATATGATCTTAAGGAAATGGAGTCGACAACTTAAGACCTTACTGACTTCCCTTAAGTGCCACAGGACCTCCAGGAGCAACCCAACCCCTCGAGGAGTCCAACCCCTGAGATAACTCTCTTTTTCACTGACCTAAAGCCCTAGTCACTCCCTTTCCAAGGCATTCAAGTGATTGTAGCCCTCCAATTGTAGTGATAAGCCTATCTCCATGCGATCGTGGACTTTTCTAGTTAGTTATATGCCAACGACCCTTAATTTTGAGCCACTTTTTCAGGGCAGGGACTCAGGCCTCTGCTCAAAACTCAATGAAACTTCTAGAGATGATAAATGCCATGGAAACAATGGTTGTAAACCAAAATTGAAATGATGACTTGACCTGACCTTCCCCAACCGGGACTGGAATTTCTTTAAGCACTTGGTAAACATGCAATCTACAGGTCATGAATGCAAGTCTGAACATAAGGAGTTGAAAACTTATCTGAGATTTAACAAGAAGTATCATTTCCTTCTCACATCAACTATCATAACATCAATTAGGTCTTGCATTCATTATTCATTCATTTACAAGTAAAAACATGGAAGGAGCCATGACTAAGGACTGTCAAATAACTATGATTATAACCAACATATAACCAGATAAATAACAATGAGAGAACATCCATTAAATCTACATGATAACAAGTAAATTTACTCATAAAAAGAAAGAGGAACTTAGCTCTTATCAAACATAGAAAAACACCAACTAGGTTTGGTACTTCCACGTATCACCCAACCATAGATTGGATGAACCAAATCTTTCTTTCAACTAATCATCCGTGTGCCATATTCCAAGCACGAATGTGGGATCTCATGGGATAAAACCATCCATAAACAACCAAGGGGATACAGAGGTTAAATCAATTCCACCCTCACCATCCTGTGATCTCACCTAAACTAGTGCCAAGATCACAAAACCAAACCAAGCTTGGATGCCTTAGAATTTCCTCCCCAATACCTTGAGAAATATTCCCATCTCGAACCTCAGGATTTACCATGTATCGTTCCATTATCGGTGAAGGGATTCCTAGGCCTTTGGGAATTTTCCTAAGACCACCTCACTCAAATCCAAAATATTCTGACAATCCAAAGCTCAAACTGAGAAAAGTCCCATCACACCATGGCTATCTATAAATTGAAAGGAAGGCTAAAATCCACTGTCAAAACTCAAAAAATTCCATTCTAATGATAGAAAAATAACTAAATACCAACATGCACATACCATGCATGTCAAAACCAACTAGGAAATCATACATGCAACCTGTTACCTACAGGTATTCCTACTGAAGCTCCTTGATCCAAATTTTCCTTTTGTGATCCTTGCTTTCCTTTGATTCCCTTTTCCTTCTTTTGATTTCCTTGTCCTTTCTTGCTTGCTTTCTTTCCTTCTCCTCTTGGTGCTCTTCTCCTCTCTGAGAAAAATTCAAAAACTAAACTGACAAAAGGCTACCAACTAATGCTCCGATGTAATTTTATTATTGATGCTTCTAATTTCTTCATTTTCCCTCTACTTTCCTTCAGTTTCCTCCTCACATGAAACCTGTGACCTTTCACCTCCCTTTTCTCCTAATTTCATTTATTTTCATAAATAAAATGTCAATTAATGCCTCTTTGCCTTTTCATGGCCATTTCCATTTCCTTTTCCAATTTCCCCTTACCCATAAACACAACAAATGATTCCCACTAGGATATTTTTCCCAACATTGAGCTCGGAATAAGTGTCCCTTGACCTTGGTCTTATTTTTCCTTTATTAACTTTTATTACATGAACTTTTGACCTAGGGTTGTTACACTACATGATACTAATCAACATAAAATGAAGGAGCGGTTTGGATGTTATCCACTCAAGAACAGAGGGCGCCCATAACAACCCTATCCTCCATCCATCACACCATTTGACACTTTTCCCACCTTCAATCCCATTTCTTCCCATCAAAATAATTGTCCTTCATCCATTTTTCCACCTATTTCATCACCATAGAGCTCTCCGAAACCCATCAACAACTTCCTTATAAATTATCAATAGTTTTTTAAGTAATACCTGGAGGAATTAGAGGTCCTAGTATGGTTTGTTTGACTGTTACAAGAAGAGACACAGTCCTGTAGCAGTCTACAGATAGCCTATAGGACAAAATTCAAGGCACTATATCCAAAAAATTAATCACCATGGTCCAATTACATCCCTAGTCCTAAGCAGCTATAAGATCCTCTAGAAGATTCTATAGGATGATCCACGTATAACAGATAACAACAATATTTGATCGACAATGGAACTTGCATTCTTAAGGACCCGCATCACCAAACCTTAATTAGAAAGAGACACTCAAATAAATATTTCTCAAGCTTATGAATGAAGCAATGAAGACAATAAATTGCACCTCAGAGGAAATTCAAACAGTCTCATCCATGTTCAACAACCTCATGCAAGCGTCAAGTGGAAAAATCATCAGCTACAACCCCATCTGGAAAAGAACACCTAGGATAATTCTCAGGTATGCAATCCTCTAAAACTTTCCTATAAACTTATTTTATCTTGAATAAATGTTGCAAGTGTATGACAGAAAAGGTTTCTAATAGCCATACTAAGTAGTAGAGTAACCTCAGCCTTATCTAGAAGTTACCTCACTTTTCCATAGGACATCCACATGTGTGGGAGAGGAACAAGACAAAAATAAAAAATTACTCTACAAAGTGGGTTGTTATAATTTTGTCATGATAGAGGACAAGGAGTGTGAAAGGGTGGGTGGGGCCAACTCAGTTAACTCAAAGCACTCCATGTTTATTTTGCATGCAATGAAAAAAGAGAAAAAATAAAAGGAAAAAAGAAAAATAATAGACCCACCATCTCTTGGCATGCAAATTGGCTGCTACAGGATCCTACAGGTGCTTCTACAAGATACAGACAGGTAGTTATAGGATTCTACAGGTTGCTGCAAGAAGAAAACATAGTGCTATAGGAAGGCTAATTTTGTCCAAAACGACCACCAGAGCTAAAATATGGTGGAGGAATTTAACATAAAATTTTTGTAGGATCACCCAAAGGTGATGCAAAGCATGATACTAAATTATCAATGGTTAGGTGTGGAACCAGTAATGCAAAAAGACAAGATTCTAAATTGTTGCAAGTGATAAGAAATCTGAAAACATATCTAGATGATATTAAGGCTAGTCAAGAAAGGTTAGTCAAAGCGAGAGAGGAACAAGAGGAAATCAATGGATACCTGTTAAGGAAATTGAAGAATGATAAAGTCAACAAAAAGGCTCAAGAAAATATCTAGGAGTAAAGTTTTTAGTGCCACAAGCTGAAGAAAGTCAATAACTTCTAGTGACATCCAAACAAATGAATCTAGTGAACAAGAAGCATAGAGCTCAAGTAGCATTACTTCATTTCTCATAAAAGAGAAGATCATCCTCTTAGTTACAGGGAGAATTAAAGAAAATTAGACCTCCTAATTTTGATGGTGAAATATGAAGGAGCAGAGGCATGGCTCCTCAATATTTCTAAATATTTGAAGTATATAGTTATCTAAGTAATTTAAAAGCAAGATTGGCAACTTACCATTTAACTGGTAAGGTAGCTTTATGCTAGGAGGACAATAAAGATCTCAAAAGAATTAGAAGCAAAAATTTAACTTGGAAATTGTTTCTGAAAGGGTTTAAAATAAATACTTAACTGAGAGGTATTTTGATGAGAAGGCTAGGGAGTTTCATGAATTGAATTTAGGACAACACACTATAGATGAGTTTGTTAACAAATTTATGAGTTTGTTAAGGTATGTTCCTTATTTCAGGAGGAAAAGGAAAAAATCCAAAGATTTGTTAGTTTCCTACCTTTCTCTTACAAAGAAAGAATTGAATTTGAATAGCCAAAAATAATGGATGAAACAATTAGGAAAGCTAAAAAGTGTTTCAATAAAAGAAAACAAAAGGGAGAAAATTCTAAAGGATGGGTATCAAGAGAAAAGGATTTTAAAAAGCCTATTTTTATTAAAAGTGTAGAAGCAGGAAATTATAACATCAATTCTAATCAGAAGAAAAATGTTGCACAAAAGGAAGGATCTGCTATAGACAATAGAAATTTTAGTCAGATTGTAAAATCGCCTATGAAATGTTGGGGTTGTGTTGAAATCATTTGTGGAGATATTGTCCACAGAATCCTTTAAATAAGAAACAATGTTAAATCAAATTCACAAAGCATTAACATAAAATGATGTAGCCTGCAATATATCCAAAATCGGCGCCACACTTGATGGGAGACATACAGGTCATCAGTAAACTATGGTTGAAGTTCAGGCTAAAATTTGTGACAAAAATGTATATGTGTTTATAGATTCAGGATCTACCTTGAATTATGTTTCCCCTGTTGTAGTTAAGAAGTGTAAACTTTTGGGTGAATTGAAAATATATATTTGTCAAAATTCCACTTCTCCAAGAGATTAAGGATGTACATATTTACAACAAACTAATTAAAGAAAAGTGTTTCAAACATCTAAGGTGGTGAAAAAAAGACACCCCTACCTTTAATCACATTGGACAATTGTCGGACTTAATGCTGTGGTAGGAAATTTTCTCGAAGTATTTAGACCCTCGAAGCCCTGTAGTAGATGTGCACACCAATGGCACCATTGTCCCACACACCTTGATTAATCTTGGGGATGTAATTAATGTAATGACTAAGGACACCATGCTCAAGTTAAATCTCTGGGGTTCATTAAGGAAGACCACAATAGTCTTACAGGTTGTAGACCATTCCACAGTAACCCCTGAGGGGATCGTTAAGGAATTGACGGTCTCCATTGACACCTAGGAGTACCCTACAAACTTCCTAGTTCTCTAGCCTAAGGCCAAGCTTAATGGTTATCCTCTCATACTTGGGAGGCCTTGGTTAGCCACTGTCGATGCCTACATTAGCTACAAGGCTGGAAACATGACTATCAAAAATGGAGATCTGTCTACGCAGTTGGTCTTGTACCCTCCTGCTCAGCCATCCTTAGAACATTATTTACCTTTATGGCTAGAATAGGAGGAAGAAGATGAAGTCTACTCAGCCCAACTCTATACCCTAGAAACCGCCATGGGAGGAGGATAACTAGAAGAAGATGATTTGATTGAAGACATTCTCCAAAATCCAACTCCCAACACCTTGTCCTTAGAGGAAGTAGTAAAGGAAACCAAGGGAAATCATCAGATTAATCTATGCTTAGCTGATTCAAACCCTACTCGTGTCAAGACAATAGAATTTGGCCTCGAAATAACTTTGAAAATCAACCCTTCTCTTTCTGTACACCAAGAAGAAGAGTTGTGGAACATGCTAAGGGAACATTTGGATGCCTTTGCTTGGAGTCACAAAGAAATGAAGGGATTGCACCCCTTAGTGTGTAGTCATCACATTTATATCAAATAATGTTGCAAACTAGTCCAACAACCCCAAAGAAGAATGAATCCATCTCTCAAGGATATAGTTAAAGAAGAACTACAAAAGATGTTGGATGCAGGATTCATTTACCCTATCTCGGACAATGACTAGGTTTCTCGTTTGGTGTTGGTTCCAAAGAAAAATGGGAAGTGGAGGATTTTTGTTGATTACTGGGAGTTGAACAAAGCAACAAAGAAGGACCATTTCCCTCTACCTTTCATCGACCAAGTGTTAGATGGCCAGGAAGGGAAAAAGTTTTTCTCTTTCTTAGATGGATTTAGTGCATACAATCAAATCCAGATTAGCCTAGAGGACCAGGATATAAACCACCTTCACCTGTCCTTTGGGTACTTTCGCTTATAAGGTCCTTTCTTTTGGTCTATGTAATGGCCCTGCCACTTTCCAGAGGGCAGTCCTAAGTATCTTTGTTGAGCTAGTCCATGATGCAGTGGAAATTTATATGGATGATTTTATACCATATGGGTGTGATTTCTAAGAGGCTCTCTCCAACTTGGGTAAGGTGTTGAACAAATGCATTGAAATGAACTTGTCCCTTAGTCCTGAAAAATGTGAGTTCTTGATGACTGCAGACACTGTTCTAGGTCATTCAATATCTCGGAAAGCTCTGCAGGTAGACCCCAATAAGATAGCCATAATCCCAAAGGTCCTAGCTCTACAAAATTAGAGGGATGTGAGAAGTTTTCTAGGTTTAGTTGGATGCTATAGGAGATTTATAAAAGACTTCAGCAAGTTGTGTTCTCCTTTATTTGGGTTATTGGCCAAAGACTATGAATTTTTATGGTTAGAAAGTTGTCAAGAGGCTTTGGACACCCTAAAGGACAAGTTGACTACTGCACCTATTCTCCAAGGCCCAAATTGGGCTCTTCCTTTCCATATACATGTTGATGCCTCTCACAAATCCATAGGAGCAACCCTAGGCCAGATAGATGGAAAGCTACCTTATGCAATTTACTTCATCAGTAAGAATTTGTCAAAAGCTAAACTCAACTACACAATCACTGAAAAGGAGCTCCTAGTTATTGTGCATTCATTGAACAAATTTAGGCACTACATTACAGGTTACCAAAAATTTGTACATACTAACCATGTTGCAATTAAATACTTGATGAATAAACCTGATGTAAATGCCCAAATTATTAGATGGTTACTTTTATTGCAATATTTTGATTTAACTATTATTGATAAGCCTGGCAAGGAGAATGTTGTTGCATACTTTTTATCCAGATTGACTTTTCCTACAGGGGAGGAAGGAATGGTTAATGAGTAGTTATGGATGAACATTTATTCACTATTTCATTTTTCTCTCCACAGTTTGCTGACATAAAAAATTACTTGGTGTCTGCATAGTTTCCACCAAATTTGTCCTCCAAGGAAAAGAGCAAGATTGTAAGGAAGAGTGCCCCATTCACTTGGATTAGGGGAAACCTCTTCAAACTAGACCCAAATCAAATTCTGAGAAGATGTGTCAAGGAGGAGGAAGTCTTTGACATCCTTCTGACCTATCATTTTGGGCCTTGTGGAGGGCACTTTTCAGCTAAAATATTAGCATTCAAGTTACTACAAGCTAGTTATTATTGGAGCACTCTTCACCAAGATGTGAGGAGGTATACTAGTCAGTGTGATTGATGCCAAAGGATGGGGAAATCTACCCTAAGGGATGAAATGCCTCTACAACATCAAGTGAATTTTAAGCCATTTGACAAGTGGGGCATGGATTTTACTTGGCCCATTGAGCCTCCATCCAGGCAAAAGCAGTACATCATTGTGTGCACTGACTATTTAACCAAGTGGGATGAAGCCAAGGCCATCAAAGCAACAACACAAGAGAAAGTGGCTAAATTCTTAAGGGAAAATGTATTTTATAAGTTTGGGTACCCTAGAGAATTGGTTATTGATCAAGGTAGTTAGTTTACATCTCACATGATTAAAAATTTGTTAAGCCATCACAAGATCAAGCATAGAACCTTCACTCCTTATGACCCACAAGATAATGGGAAAGTGGAGGTAACCAATAAAGAACTAGAAGGAATTCTGACCAAAGTGATTAGTAGCAACAGAAAGGATTAGGCAGATGGATTAGTTGAGGCCACTTAGGCCTACAGTACCACCTGGAAGACCACCACTAGATTCACTCATTATGAGTTGGTCTATGGGAATAAGGCCCTGATATCCATTGAATTTGAATACAACACCTTGAGAATGGTAGCAAAACTGGATCAAGATCTCACCAAGGCACAACAAGAAATATTGCTCCAGCTGAATGGGTTAGATGAATTTAGGATGTAGGCCCTCCTACACATAAAGGTGACTCAAGTTCAAAGAAAGATTTGGCATGAAAAGAAAATAAAGGACAAATAGTTTCAAGAAGGTGATTGGGCTTTGTTGTATGATTCCAGATACAAGGATTTTAAAGGAAAACTAAGGAATAGATGGCTAGGGCCTTATGTCATCGAAAAATGTCATGATAATGGTTTAGTATAGATACGAACCATTGATGCAGAGGCTATCCCTTTACTTGTCAATGGGTACAGATTGAAGGTCTACAAGAAGCCCTTGTCAAAGCAAGAATTCATCAATGGCATCAGCAAGACAAAAATGGTGCTGGAGCAAGTCTCAACTTCCACCCCATCAAGTCCCTGAAAAAAAAGAAGAGAAAAAAAAGAAGAGAAAAAAAAGAAGAAAAAAATAAAGAGACTCACCTAAAAACCTCTGTGAGGCACTTGAGTAACACTATTGGGTTGAAAACCTCTTGGGGCAGCCCAATGGCGTTGAAAAAAATAAAAAAATAAAAAACATCTATGGGTGAAAACCTCTTTTGAGGCACCCAGGCATGCAGCTAGGATGAAAACCTCCTTGGAGGCTGATGATGAGCCTCATAAATGGGTAATTATGTGACCTCATTTTACATCCTAACCTAGTCAAACCAACCATTCTCTTAGCTTATTACATGATTTTATGGTTATATTGATGCTTATAGAGTGAGTTGAGTTAGTTATTGTGCAATGTGGTCTAATGTGTATTTAATGCAAATTATTGATGATTTCTGATGCCAAAGTCAAGGATCTAGTGGAAAAATGGTAGCAATAGCTTTAAGTGGACAAAGGAGAGGACTTATAGGAGGGAATCCCCCTCATTTATTACTCCTCACTTTGAATCCCCCTTCATTTAGCTTGGAGTACAAGTATCTGAATCATGCACTAGAAAGCAACCGAGCAAGTGGAGGATGACAGATGATTATCTCGAATTTTGGGAGCCAAGCCTCCCTGATTTTAAGGAAGTTGTTGGTAGCTTCATTTGTATAAGTAGAGAAGCCTAAGGCCTCACTAGGGTCAGATTTTTGTTGGATTTTTGCTTATGTAAACTCTGCTCAACTTCGAGCTTATTATTTTGTGACAATTTCATGTAATCTTGCTATTGTTTTGGAAATAAAGATGGAATCCTTTTTAAGTTATCACTGAGTTACCTCAGAGGGCTAAATATCTTGAGTTAGGGCCCAATCCAAGCATCCAATCTCCTCTTTACTTGTATTTTTATGTTTTATTCTAGTTATAGATTAGGTTGTTGCTAGATGTATTTCTTTTATGGTTAAGAATAGGTTGCTTTTGATGATTTAGTAGTTTGCTTTTGTTTGTGCTTTCTGTAGTAGGTTAAAAAGTCATCAACAAAGATTCAAAAGGCTAGAAATAGTGCCTTTGCCTCTCTTCCTCTCTTTGGGACCATGATTTGAGGCAAAGACCCTCTTGCTGCCCCAAAAACACAAATTTTCCTCCTTCATAGGACTTCTAGCGTTTGCAGCTTTTTAGAAGGTTAATAGTCCAATCTTGCTTCTCTTTAAATCTTCTTCATCATGCTTACTTCCTAATTTTCAATAGTATTATTTAATGCTTTCCTTTCCTATAGTATTTCTCAGCATTTCCTTTCATAGATCATAGTTTAGACTAGTTTGATGCAAAACTCTGTTTTTCTAGATACACTCACTTCATTTCTTGTTTGATCTTATTGGTTCACTGTCAGTTCCTTTGCAAGCAGATCCTTCTAGCAGTAGGCCAGCCTATCAGCCATCCCATCCTCCGTCTGATCCATGCCCTACAGGTCGCCCAAGTGTCACCTCAATTCTGCCTTAGTTTCCTGCATTTTCCATAGAACTTCTTCCTCTCTCCTTGAGCAGATCCAATCATCTTTCTCTCTCCTGGTGGTTCATGGTAGACCATAGGCACCCTAATACCTCATTCTAACCTTCATCTACCTCTTTCACCCACTCTCACACCCTCAAAACAGTGAAAACTGCTCTCGGCCTCCTCCTATAGGCCTCCTGTAGAACGTTGTTTTTTCTCCTATATATTTCCTGTGCCCTCTTGTAGATTTTCCTGTAGGCTTTCTTTTGAAGGCCGAGTGTGGGAAAAGCCTCCAGAAGGCCACCTAAGACCTCCTAACACCCATCCACACCATCCTACATCCTCTCAAGTACCATAATCGCCCTCTAATGCCACCTATTCGTTGCCACATTCACACAATAAATTACATGCATGTCAATTTCAGAGAAAAATACATAAAAATCCAAAAATATGTTTTTTTGCTTATTTACTTCTAGAAATAGCATAGTTAGATGTTGTTTATTTCTTTGAGTATGTAATGGCATTCCTTTCATGGTTTTCATAGTGCTTTCTACAAAAGTAGAATTAGTTGGGTAATTAGGATTTACTATGTTTGCTTTCCATTTTAGTGTTTCTCCTTTCTGCAGTTAGAGTGGTATATGTAGACTAATCTTTCTCTCCTTTCATCACATATAGAGCTTCTTCTGGAATACATAGAAGTTGGCTTGAGATCCTAGTGATCTTACGTCGGCTGACCAAGTGACAACCTGTAGTAAGAACTAGTACTTGTGCATACAGCACCGATGCTTCCAAGTTTGTTATGACCTAACGGGTTGATAAGAGTAAAGTAGGCAGACCAGGAGTTGCAACATTATTGCTGCAATATTGGTTCTCACCACTTTTTGGTGTCGTTTCCGGGGAAGCATCAGAGTATTCTGTGATTATTTCTTTCTTCTATTTCCTATTGCAACATTCTACTAATAATTCATTTAAGCAAAAATAGACTAGTCATTTCTTTTCCTTTCAAGTTTTGCATTTCCTTGCTTTCCTTTTCAATTATGCAAATTTCATTTTAGCAAGTTCATTTCAGCTAGTTGCAATTTTTTTTGTTCAATCAATTTCAGCTTTGTAGATACTATCAGTGTGAGGAAAAAAGAAACAAAAACCAGCCAAAAAGATTTCCTTTCATGCCTCGTAGGAATAGAGATAACTCAAGAAAATTTTTGCCCAACACCCCCACTGCTTCACACAGCTAGCCTTCTCTCTTCTTTGGTGGCTGCGATCAAGAAGAACCCTTAGGTGAACAACAAGACATATTTGAAGAACCTGTAAGGGAAGAAGAAGAAGAAAACATTCCTTTGGAGCTAA
>APFE031751479.1:126847-207728 GCA_000404065.3 Pinus taeda
AATGGAATTTATGGGGCCTATCAACCCTCCTTCAAAGTAGAAACAATACATCATTGTGTGCACCGATTACTTGACAAAGTGGGCAGAGACAAAAGAAATTAAAGCAGTGACAGAGGAAAAAGTAGCTGAGTTTTTTAGAGAAATCATATTCTACAAGTTCGGGTATCCAAGAGAGTTGGTCACAGATCAAGGCAATCAATCCATTTCCACTTCATAGAATCAAGCACCAGACTTCCACCCCTTACCATCTACAAGCCACTGGGTAGGTGGAGGTCACTAACAGAGCATTGGTAGGGATCCTGACCAGGGTAGTGAGCAGTAGTAGAAAAGACTAAGCTGACAGATTAGTTGAGGCCACTTGGGCCTACAACACAACATGGAAGACCACCACAGGGTTCACACCCTATGAACTAGTCTATGGGAAGAAGGCTTTGTTGTCAATAGAATTTGAATTCAATACCCTAAGGATGGTAGCTCCGCTGGACCTAGACCTCAGCCATGCACAGAAAGAAATATTACTTCAGCTCAATAGATTGGATGAACACAGTTGGTAGGGCCTTTTCCATACAGAGGTAGTTCAGTTTCAAAAAAAGATATGGCATGACAAAAATATCAAGGAGAAGCAATTACAAGAGGGAGATTGGGCACTACTCTATGATTCAAGATACAATGATTTCAAAGGCAAGCTGAGGAAAAGATGGTTGGGACCCTACATTGTGGAGAAACACAATGACAATGGTTTAGTTTTGATCATAACCATTGATGATGAAGCCATCCCCATGCTTGTCAATGGACATTGGTTGAAAATCTACAAGAAACCCCTCCCCGACCGAGAGTTTATTGAATGTATAGATAAAAGAGTGATGGTAATGGAGCATGTCTTAGCTCCCACTTCACCCACTCACTGAAGAAAAAGAAAAAATAAAAGATAAGGACTCAAGTGAAAACCTCCATGAGGCGCTTGAGTCCCATCGTTGGGTTGAAAACCTCTTCTGAGGTGGCCTAGTGATGTAAAAAAAAAGAGAGAAAAATAAGATATCTGGGTGAAAACCTCCCTTGGAGGCACCCAGGGTAGGAAATTAGGGTGAAAACATCCTTGAGGCACCCTAGTTGTTTTCAAAAAAAAAAAAATGAATTTCCATTTGCATTGCAAGTTGCAGGAGGACTACAGGAAGCAGAAGAAGGTGCCAAGGGAACCCTAGCATCCACACCAGCACCTATTCTATCTTCTCCACACTTTTCTCCATCATATCTGCCATTTTTTTCACCCCACTGTGTTTTTTCAAAAACTGTGTTTTCTACAAGAGGCTCTGTGTTTTCTACAAGAGGCTCGTGTAGAAATTACAGAGAGCTAGAAATGAATATAAAAGGTAGTTCAAGGGGTAGGGAAGCTTCATAAATAACCTATAAATCCTCCTATAGTCTTCAAACCTCCTTGCCATCACTTCCCATCCTACATCACAACCCAAGCATCATTCTTCTTCCTATCCAAGAAAAACACAGAAAAAAACGGTTTTTCAGGAAAAGAAAAGAACAAAAATAAGAGAGGAAGCAGCACCATCCACCTCACTTGAAGCCTACCTACTACCTCTCCATCTCTATCTACACTTCTAGCATCATCCTCAAAGCTCCAAGCACAGAAAGAAGCTGAAGTTTCAAGGGGAGAAACAGCTACAGGAGCTCCTGTATGAATTCCTGTAGCAGCTGATCCCATCAAAACCCAGCAAGAGCAGTAGAAGAATGCATACATGAGGGTTGAAGAAGGCACCTAAAGCTCAGACCTAGCTAGAGGATAATTTTCACAAGACACAACCACACATCAGCAAGTAGAAAGCATGCATCAAAAGAAATAAAGGCATGCAGCAGAGAGGGAGCCACAACACCTCACAACAAATACATTTGGATCACAGGTAAGTAACTAACTTGCTCCTCTGTTTGCATTTGTGTAATTAGAAGCCTTGCAAAAGCAACGAGATGGCTGAGGTTGAACGAGGGAAAGGTGGCTAGTTAACTTGGCCACCTTCATCTAGTTAACTCCACTCATCCAAGGTGTCACCCACACGTGCGCATAGTCAACTCAAGAAAGATATCAAGGACAGGTAGTGGAGGAAGTGTGAACTCCAATGCAATCATTAGGGATGATTACAAGGAGGGGCCATGATGACAAGGCAGGTGGGGACCAATGGTCTGAATATGGCCAATGAATACTTTGCCAACTCACCCCGCATCACCGAAATATCCATAAAGGGTAATAAGTACTCCTCCCTCAGCATTCTCACCACCTTTTCCTTCATTCTCTCCTCATAACTCAGCTACAATAGTCCCCTTGTGCCCCCACAACCTCGTAACCATCATCCTCCATCGATATCTCCCATATTCCTGCTCTCAGCTTTTTCTACAGGAGCACTTACAGGTTCTACAGCAGCACCTACAGGAATTCTACAGGAGGGACAACAACCTTCTACAGGAGGGGTAGTGAGTTGTTTTGAAGGGAGAAAACACAAGTTTTAGCATGATTTTCAATCTGAGGAGGTAGGTTCCATGCATGACCCCATTGAATATCAATATATGCAAGAACTGGTTTCAAATTGAGGAGGAAATAAAGTCTTTAGGGGAGGAGAAAATACATAGGAAACTTTTTCTACTTATTAAAAAAAAAACACAGTCTCCTTTGTTTCCCTATTTTTCTCAAAAATTGTTGTCTCCATCTCCATATTTGGTTTCCCAAAAGAGTATCAACAAAATGACAGGAGGGTTCATCAGAAAGGAGCCCACTAACTCCATGCACAACCCCAAGTAGTGGAGATATTCACAATAGCAAATTGGATGAACTTTTTTGAGAAATTCTGAGGGTTTGATGAGGAGATTGCCCAAGAATTTGCCCTCTCTTTGGTCCCTCACACCAGAACACATGCCATTGTCACATTTAGAGGTCTTTCCATAGGAGATAACCCCTGAATCTATCAATAGGGTCACTACCCTTCCTCTTGGGCTTCCTTGGAGTAATAATGAGAAACCAATTGGCCAGGCTGCTAAGAAAAACTTCTTCCAAAACAATGAAACCCCTGTAGAGGATAAAAATGGAATTAGAAGGGCTAGCATACCTATGCTTGGGATGGAGTTAGCTACCAAATAATCAAATACATTTCCTGTGAGGGGAGGTACAAAATTGTCTATGGTTATCACTTTAGACTCCTTCATGAATTAAGGTATGGCATGGACACTCTAGCACCTTAGAAGCTCAGCATCCCCTACTTCCTCATGCAGTCCCTCATTAACTCCAACACTAAGGTTCAAGCAGGGAATTCAAAGTAGCTAGCTCACCATGGGTTAATCAAAATTTTATTCGAGGAAGCCCTCCAGAAATTTACACTCCCTATAACATGGAAAAATCTTCCGAAACATGATTGCTGAGGATGACATAAAGGCCCTAACCTATGATGTCAGTCCTATTGGTAGTGAGGAGGAAGAGTATAAAGGGGGAGAAGGTGAAGCCATTGGTAGCTTAGCAGAAAAAGAAAGGAAGGAGGAAGAAACTAAGATAGAGGAGGAGAAAATTGAAGAAACAGAGCAGGAAGAAACAAAGCAAACAGAGACAAAAGGAGGAGAAAAAGAGGCAGAAAAGGCAGAACAAGGAGAAGGGTCCCCTGAGACTCTAGAAAGGGAGGCAAAAACTTCCCTCGCTACCCTCAGTACACCAATCAAGCCACAGAAAAAGAGGAAAAGGCAGGTCTCCATGTATTTCAGGGCTAGGAAGAGCACAAGAATCAAAACAAGCAAACCTCAACCCTCTTCAAAAGTGCCAATTACAATTGAAGATTCAACCTCTACCAAAGGGAAAGTATCCCCTTCCAAGGAACCTATCACATATGCAAGGTGGACTCCTAGATCTTCCACATGGAAGGAAAAGGTAGTTCTACAGGACCCAAAAGTAGTCCTACAGGAGGCTCAGACAGTTCTATAGGAGACACTGTCAAAATTGTAGGAGACCCAACAACTTGAGAAAAGGATAGAAGAACAGCCACATGGGAAGGAGGAAGAACCAGAGATACAAGAACCTGATCCCCAGCCTATTTTGGCTTCCTATTATAATCTGCTTGAGGGAGGAAGGATAATTCCAAAAAAGTTTGCAATTCCACTATTCTTTGAGTTTGAGAAAGAGAGAATAAGAACACATAGATGGATGCAAATAGCCAAATCCAATGGAGTTGAGGATGTTGGCCATATGGAAAACAAACTCAGAGAAATGGGTAGAGAGTTGAGTGATATCAGAAATAGGGAAACAATTACAAGGAGCCACCTTGAAACTGAAAATGAATTGTTAAGGAGGTAGCTGCAAGAGAAGGAGATTTAGTTGGCATGCATGGCCAGCTTATCCATGGAGGCATTGCAATGTAGAACACCAAAAAAATCCTATGGCCTATATCTCAAGGACCAATGGTTACAATTCCAGATAAAGCCTTTGGCACAAAGAGGCACCATGCCCTTCCAGGATTATAAGCAATTTATGGATCTGTGTGACCAAAGCACATCAGAGGATAAGGCAAAAATGGCAGAATTCTACCTACATAACATGGCTCTCATAGACATGAGTGTGTGGGACCCCAATGCCAGGCTACGAGACATGCAACTAATGGCCATGGCCTCATGGATGAACCATGAAGAGTTGAGGGCAGCAGAAATAAGAAGATTGGTGATAAAAGAGTAGAATGAGCCATTAATGATAAGAGCTGAGCTATCCGAACCCATGGCACTCATCAGCACACACAACCTACTTGCCAATAATCCTTAGATTGCCCCTAGATATATAAGTGATCAGGCACAAGCCATTGCACACTTTGAGGATATGCAAAGGCTACTTGGGGATGACTATGTGCATGCATGCATGAGGAGATGGAACACCTTACCACACAGTTTGTAGATCAGGGAGTATCATTCCCCCATGAGGATGAAGGAGGCATTAAGAAGAGTATCAATTTACAAGCGCTCCATGCAGAGGCTGAAGGTCAACTGGATTGGTCTCAAACTGAGTCCCCCACTTTTGTTAGGCATGTTGGAAGGCAGAAGAGAATAAGAAGAGGAGGAGAAGTGGGAAGAAATAGACAGGAAAGCAGGATTCTATGACAAGGAAGAGTAGACCACATTAGAAACTTGGGATGCTAGCGAGGCCACCAGGGCCATAAAAGATGAGGAGATGGACTAAGTTGCTCAAAGGATGAGCAACACTTTTAGTAGGGGGTGATAATGAGCCTCATAAATGGGTAATTATGTGGGCTCATTTTACCTCCTAACCTAGTCAAACCAACCATTTTCTTAGATTATTACATGATTTTCTGATTATATTGATGCTTATAGAGTGAGTTGAGTTAGTTATTGTGCCATGTGGTCTAATGTGTAGTTAATGCAGATTATTGATGATCTTTGAGGTCAAAGTTAAGGATCTAGTGGAAACATGGCTGCAATAGCTCTAAGTGGACAAAGGAGAGGACTTATAGGAGGGAATCCCCCTCATTTATTACTCCTCACTTCGAATTCCCCTTCATTCATCTCAGAGTACAGGCAGCCGAATCATGCACTAGAAGGCAACCGAGCAAGTGGAGGATGATTGATGATTATCTCGAGTTTTGGGATCCAAGCCTCCCTGATTTTAAGGAATTTGTTGGTAGCTTCATTTGTATAAGTAGAGAGGCCTAGGGCCTCACTACGGTTATAATTTCGTTGGATTTTTTCTTATGTAAACTTTGCTAAACTTCGAGCTTATTATTTTGTGACAGTTTCATGTAATCTTGCTATTGTTTTGGAAATAAAGATGGAATACTTTTTGAGTTAGCACTGAGTTACCTTAGAGGGATGAAGCTCTTGGATTAGGGCACAATCCAAGCAACCAAGCTCCTCTTTACTTGTATTTGTATGTTTTATTTCAGTTATAGTTTAGGTTGTTGTTAGATGTATTTCTTTTATGGTTAAGAATAGGTTGCTTTTGATGATTTAGTAGTTTGATTCCATTTGTGCTTTCTTTAGAAGGTTAAACAGTGATCAACAAAGATTCAAAAGGCTAGTAATAGTGCCTTGGCCTCTCTTCCTCCCTTTGGGAACATGATTTGTGGCAAAGACCCTCTTGCTGCCCCAAAACATAGATTTTCCTCCTTCATAGGACTTCTAGTGTTTGAAGCTTTTTAGAAGGTTAGTAGTCTAGTCTTGCTTCGCTTTAGATATTATTAATCATGCTTACTTCCTGATTTACAATAGTCTTCTTTCAAGCTTTCCTTTCCTACAATATTTCTCAGCGTTTCCTTTCATAGATCATAGTTTAGACTAGTTTGATGCAAAACTCTGTTTTTCTAGATGCACTCACTTCATTAGTTGTTTGATATTATTGGTTCACTGTCAGTTCCTTTGCAAGTAGATATCTTCTAGCATTAGGCCAGCCTATCAGCCATCCCATCCTCCATTTGATCCATGCCCTATAGTTCGCCCAAGTCTCACCTCAATTCTGCCTTAGTTTCCTGCATTTTCCATAGAACTTCTTCCTCTCTCCTTGAGCAGATCCAATCATCTTTCTCTCTCCTGGTGGTTCATGGTAGACCATAGGAACCCTAACACCTCATTCCAACCTTCATCCACCTCTTTCACCCACTCTCACACCCTCAAAACAATGAAAACTGCTCTCGGCCTCCTCCTATAGGCCTCCTGTAGAACGTTGTTTTTCCTCCTGTAGATTTCCTGTGTCCTCCTGTAGATTTTCCTGTAGGATTTCTCTTGAAGGTTGAGTGTGGGAAAATCCTCTAGAAGGCCACCTAAGACCTCCTAGAACCCATCCACACCATCCTACATCCTCTCAAGTACCACAACCGCCCTCCAACGCCACCTATTCACTGCCACATTCACACAATAAATTACATGCATGTCAATTTCACATAAAAATTCAATTTTTTTTTTTTTTTTCTTATTTATTTCGAGAAATAGCATAGTTAGATGTTGTTTACTTCCTTGAGTAGGTAATGGCATTCCTTTCATGGTTTTCATAGTGCTTTCTGCAAAAGTAGAATTAGTTGGGTAATGAGGATTTACTATGTTTGCTTTACATTTCATACTTTCTCCTTTCTGCCATTATAGTAGTATTTGTAGAGTAATATTTCTCTCCTTTCATCACATATAGAGATTCTTTTGGAATCCATAGAAGTTGGCTTGAGCTCCTAGTGATCTTGCACCGACTGACCAAGTAACAACCTATAGTAAGAACTAGTACTTGTGCATACAACACCGATGCTTCCAAGTTTGTTACAAACTACCGGGTTGATAAGAGTAAAGTAGGTAGCCCACGAGTTGCAGCATTATTGCTGCAATACTGGTGCTCACCAGCAGACTAGTTATTTTCAAAATAAGTGAAAAGAAAAAAAAGATAGAGAAAAGCAAAAAATTTGGAAATTTTGTTTTTAGGTCAGCAAGAGGAGGACCATCGTAGCTTGATAGGAACAAAAGGACCTACAAAACCCATATTTTAATCCCTCCATCTCATATTCTTCATTATTCCATCCATCCTTCCATTTATGGACTCCTCCAGCTCAGTGTACATAGGCTCTCTGTGTTTTCTACAAGATTTCCCTGAAAACCTATAGGAGTTTCCTGTAGGAATTACAATAGCATTGAAATCGCAAGAAAAATTATCCTAGATCAAAGGGGATGACAAACCTGTGTCAAAAAAATAAAAATTCACTCCAGCTCATCATTGCCATGCCCTTCAACACCATGATAACCCTTCATCCATCTAATAAGTCAATTAAAAAAATATACAGTTTTCAAAACAAAAAAAACAAATAAAAGAAGGTGAGAACAAAGGACAAAGGGACAATAGTTGAAGGCTATTTCTCTCACCTGTCATTCACTAAAATGCTTCTCTACTCATGGCAGCAATCCTCATGCTTCAAAAGTGAAAAAAAGTATGAAAGTTTATGGGAGAGGCAGCTATAGGACATCCTGTAGGTTTCCTGTAGGAAATCTTGTAGCATCATATCCCACAAAGGAAACTTGTCAGGGTTGCATCCATCTTCAGCACCAAGATTCCAAGGTTGAGGAGGCTCCTCTAGAGCCTAGCAGTAGCAGCAAGATCACTACATCACTCTCCAACACCTGCACATGAAAATAAACCAACATCAAAAGAGGCCAATAAAAAGAAGGATATGCATGAAATACATAGCGCAGGAAATCATTCTCTAGCATGCATCATCATCAAAGAATCTTACCCACAGGTATGTCATCTTACTCATGCTCCCTCGTTAGCATGATATAATAAAAAATGTAGGATTGTAGTTGAATTGAGGCTTCTGTGATCCATGTCAAGATTAAGAGAATTATAGATATTTAAATAACCAATTTATATTCTAATGTTTTTATGTAAATTAGTCACCCTTCCCTTTAATTAATTCTAAAACTACAATAGAGGCATTTCATTGACTAATTCCCTAAATTGAGTAACTTAGTTATTAATACCATATACAATTAATAGTAATAATATTAATATAATAATCTTAGTAGGGATCTAGTATAAAACCATACTAATAATATCCTTGAACTTATTTAAAATAGGGTTAACACATTAACTTCATTAGTTTAATAATATATTAGTTATCAAGTATGTCCCTTAATAGATTATTTCAAGCTCATGAACTACATAAAATAAGTAATAGTACAACCAACCTATTATATAATAATTCAACTTAATTAATATAAGAAAAATAATTTATTAGAACCTTGTTTATTATAAAAGAATTTTTAATAACACATTAAATTAAAATATTATTTTATTAATTTAAATATTATTATTAATATTATTATAATCTAAGATGAGAAAATAATCCTTATTAGTTATATGTATTGTATAAATTTAGTTGTAATTTAATAAATTAACTAACTATTAATTTAATAAGAACCTCAAATTTAGTTACAATTTGGTCTTTGTCCCCCTTTTCCCCGTGTCCAGTCAAACTAGTCGTTTCCTCATCTAATAAAGCCATTAGGTAGTCAATTTAGCCGTTACCTGGTCAATAATTATAGCTGTTGGAAGTTCTGCTCTAACTATTTAACATGCATTCTAGATCTGGTTCTTCAACTTGTCCTGATGATGAACCACACTAGTTGGTTCAAAACGCATCGACAAATATTCTATGATGTGATTTTAGCCAAAGAATTCTCTTAATGTATGATTATGTAAGAGTTGGTTTTATAAGCAAAGGTGGCCATTTAACTTGGCCACCTTCAGCCAATCGATGAGGAGAAAATAGTTAGACCACTCCACACGTGGTAGTGGTCAAATCAAAAGAAAGAGGAGATAATGCCAAAAATGGTTAAGTTACGGAGGAACGAATTGGGAGATGATTACGAGGTAAGGTAGAATGATGGATTGATAGTGGGACCAATACTCCAAAAGGTGGTGATCATACTTAGGCAGTCAAAACACCATCCCAAACGATTAGCCATATAAGGAAATAAAACATTGATTCCCATGCAAAGAGAGCATTCGCAATCTCGAAAATTCATTGAAAAGAGGTTTCTCTTGGCCTTCTTGAAGTAGCACCTACGGGAGACAATTAGCATTTTGCAACGCAGGAAACCTACATGATCCTACAGGAAAACCTACATGATACAGAGCAGTCAATCTATAGGATTATCAATGGCCACTAAGGGAGGAGAAATCAAAGGTTTTCCTCAATAGAACATAACCAGTGATGTAGGAGCTATACCTTCCATGTTTTCTTGTTAAAAAGAAGAAAAATCATCATTTGATTAAGGAAATTGCAATCTAGGAGAATTGTATTGTAGAATTAACACTCCATCCTCTCTCACCCACCAAAATTCTTGATTTTTATTCATCCAAGCCTCCACAATTACTAGGGAAAGATGATAGGGGGCTTAAATGATAGAGAGCCTGTTATCACTTAAGAAAAAAATTTTAAATTCTGAGCATTAGTTTGATTCCAAAGGATTGATGTCAGTTTTGGTCAAGTCTTTTCATGGTTGTCTTAGAGCCTAAGATCTAGAAAAGATTCTTGTTGGTATGGTCAAATAGGGTCAACACTCTTTTCTTGCCTATCACTGGTCCCACATCACAAATAAATTTCCATGTGTCAAACTTGTGTCAAGGTTTTCATGCGCTACAAAATTGTCTTGGAGTTTTTGTAGCACAAAACCCAGTCTAGGAGTTTTTGTAGCACAAAACCTAGGATTTGCACTGGCTGTGCTACAAAATCAGGGATTCATGTTGATTCGTGTCAAATTTCACCTAGCTATCACATCTATTAGAATTCGTTAGCCTTACACAATCAACTATCAGTCCATACACCATGCCTATCACATGCAACCGCTCATTCTCATTATTAGGTTTGTTAGGTGTCTTGGTATGCTCAAGTTTCAAATTTCAAAAAGGGATCCAACTATTTTTAGTTATGATTATGTTTGGGTTCATGCATGAGATGCAAATTGATGGGCATTTAGTCAGAATTCTCTAAAGTTTGAGTGAGGCAGTTTCCTTGTTTATTTCAAGTGAGGTAGTGATCAAGATTAAGATGGTGCAAGCTGTTCAATCTTCGTTTTGTACGAATTTCATGGAGGTATCTACAGAAAGCAAGGATCATAGGTCGGGTAGGTGTCTGAGGAATGATACTGAAGGCTTAGATGTTCTCCTAAAGAACAATGAAGTTGAAGGAGCTTTCGAACAGGTTGAATGTTGGAGATTTCGTGAAAAACTTCAAGGAGGCCACATGCAAGTCACCAAATAATTTGCTCTCAATTTCACAGAATTGAATTCAAATGTTGGAGTGCTTGAATTACCAATATCTCTAGAGGTCATATCTACAGTCATTGAAATTCCAAGGGGATAGGAGAGATGGTTCAAAAACTTCAAGTTTGATGTGAATCCTTGCAAGCAATTCTTGAAGCCATAGTTAATTGATTTAGACTTAAATAAGTCGGTGCCCAGGATCTTTGTCAAGGATTCATATGCCAATATACTTACCTATATACAGAGATACTTAACTTGTGAGGGGAGGTATCATAAGGTGTATTCCTATCATTTCAAGCTTCTGCTCCATTTCACTGGAGAGATATCTCTGGATTTGCCTTTCTATTTGTTTCGTAGCCTAGGCAAAACGTGTGACAAGGTTTAGTTGAAGAAGGAAGCCTGTGAGACCTTGTTGTTTCATCATGGCTTAGTCAAATTGATTGTTTTGCATGAGCTCCAGAAAACAGGTAGGGAATGGTCCATTTTCTTTTTTATTTCTGGCTTCAAGAATGAAACTGGTCTCAGCCCTCAGGCTACAAAGATTTCTTCACCAACAGTTAGTCATCATGAAGAAACAAGATCAAGGAGATTCATGAAATTGAAAGCTAGGAAACAGGTAAAGGACCCCATGAGACCACTAGTAATCCAAGACACACCCCAACAGTCACAAAAAGGAAAGGTCAGATCAAAGAGGGTGTACAAGAGCAATCCACCGATGAAACGGTCCAAAGAAGAGTAACTAGGAGCCAGCTAGCCAGAGAAAAAGGTAAGACAGTGGTTACTGAAGGAACCCCAGTTTCAAAAGGAAGTTTGAATGATTTTCTTCAAGCTATTAACATTGAAGAATCTCCTCTGGTTCGAGCAAACTTAATAGAAGCAGGTAAAGGCAAAACTAAAAAAACCAAAACCTCTAAAAAGCTAAAATTTGATGATCAAGCTTCTGAATTTGTTTTTAAGCCAAGAAGACCCTGACAAGGCGTTCAAAAGAGATACAAGAGGCATTGCCAGAAGCAAGTGAAATAGGGGAGGTATCGAAATTTCATAAAGGACCTGTGTTTTCATCAGAAACACCATCACAACTGTGTAAAAATGACAAAGGTAAAGCAATTATCCCTCAAAAAGAAGAATGTATTTTTAAAGAGTTGGAAAGGAAACTAAAGCTGGAAAATCTTGAAATTGTCAAACTGAGAAAAACCTTAAGGGAACATGCAATCAAAGAAGCTTATTTTTATAAAATGTAGGCTCTGTGGGAAGATAAAAGAATTTCAATACCCGAAGTGGTTAGTTGCAAATGCTCAATCCTTCACCTGGACAGTCCCAACCATAAAGGAAGCAAGATACATTAGAAAGGTTAATGCAAAGCTGAGAGATGGAATTTGAATTATGAACAGGGAAATCGAGGATTTGAAGATACAGTTGAACCAACCTGAAGGACATCCTTAGCTAAGGAAAACTACATAGCAAGTAAGGATAAATCCTAAATTTTGATGTAGATCACATTTTGAAGAATGATATCTGTTTATTCAGTTTTGAACAACTTCATGGCATATGCTAGAGCCAGTTCAAAGGAAGGAAAGCTCAAGGGAGTTAAATTTTGGCCTTAAACTATGTTTTTAAAATTACATAGTAGTTTCGTAGTGTGCTACGAAACTGCTGTAGGTGATGCCTAATGCACAGCAGGTTCGTAGCACGCTACGAAACTGTTGTAGCTGCATGTAACGATTTTGTGGACCAATTTTGAGAGACAAAAAGAAATATTTTTGAAGAAGACCTTTTGACAAGGATTACTTACAAGGTGTAAACATCCAGCAAGGGCAAAACAAGTAAAGGAAGGAAATCTATGAACTCTAAGCTCCATGTATGAAAGTGGTCATTAGTTCATAGCTAGTATTGTTCATGATGCTTCAAGCAGCATGAAAGAAGCTTTTGTCTTACCGTGGGTATATGGGCAAGGTCTACAGCATATGGAAAACAAGATAATCCAATACATTTTGATGTAATTAAGAAGAACAACAGGGATAATAGACTTCAAAGATCATTTTCTAGACCAAAAGTAGAAAAACAGGAACAACTTCCTAATTTCCAAGAACAGTCAAAGGATGAAGCATCAAGGATCAACAAGGAGTTTAAAGCCACCACTAAAGCTAAACTGAAGAAGGACACTTGTCAGAGAACGAATTTGAATTGTAATCAATGCTACTACTAACATAATGGGGAGTTACAATCCTAATTGTTTTAGGTCTCTAGAACTCCCAGTTAACAGTCAGTTACATTAAATAGTTGATTTTAAGTGTCAATAGGTGTCAAAGTAGGAAAAATTCGAATTCCCCTCATGATGGAGGAAGAACCTAAGTCATGTAATGAACTCTATATATGGGAGAAAATCTAATGTACTAGGGGTTGGAATTTTTTAGAGAAACTCTCATATTGTGCTTTGTGTAAGACTCTGTTTTCAGTAATACAGTATTTGGCTTTACTTCTCAGGAATCAGAAGGAATTCAATGTTCTTAATGTCTTGTATTGTCCTCTTCTCATCATATACAGTGGTATGAATGTGTGATTACTTAGAAATCAATGATTGTGCTCTAACTTCCTTCATACATTTATAAACTGTGTTGTCCTATATGTTTCTAATGTATTCTCCATGTGTTGAATTCTAGATGCCCTGACTTCCATGTAAAGTTAACATTTTTGTCATACTGAAACATTTTTGACTCCATAAACCCAATGAATATTTTCTAATTGTGTTTCAACCATTTACACTTCTTCATTTGTTTCATAGAGTTAGCCATATTATCCATTATCAAAATCTTTAATCTAGTGAGAGAGCCCTCTCAGGTTGAGGAGGCTAAGCCTCAACCAAAAGTTGGTTTGAAATAGTTACTCAAGGTCTACCTGATTAGAATCTTGTCAGGGATAGGTTTTGTGATAACATTTTGGTGCGTCTGCAGGGAGCCTAAAGATTATTCATTCCCGAAATCAAGAAGCTGAACTTCTGAAGGTAGTAGGAGCTCAAAAAACTTTACGAAGCTCCAATCTATCTTGGTGACACCATACATTTTAAAAAGTTTAAAAGGTGGCTTCGAGAGGGAGATATACAAGGAGCAATCCTGAACCAAATCCACCTACTCCTGTGGACAACCTTAACACCCTTTCAAGGAGCAGACAAAGATTTACTGAAACACCAGGTACTCCATCTTATTCAAAATCTTTGCTCTCTAAATTTTCTAGAAGTCATGAGGACAAAATAGTTGATGAAAAAATTCATGAGGTGTTGTTTAGATTAGAAAATGAAGAAGAACTCATTGGAATTATTTTAGAATTGCAAAAAAGAGGAATTGATACTTCATCCTTAGTATCACAAAAAGATAAAAAGGAATTTTGGGAAATAGTTACATCTGAATTATTGTTAGAAAAGGAAGGCTTAGATACACTAAAATAACTTGATCCTTTTGAAGTCTTGCTTAAATATAAAGCTGGTTTACCTCTTCCCAATTGGAGTACATTTGTCACTAGTTTGCAGAGCCTAAGCAGTCCTTTTCATATCAGCACCTCATCCTCTGCTTCTGCTAGTCCTAGTGGTTTTCAAACACCAAGAAATCCTCCTCATACCCATTCTGCTCCCTCTGTCCCTTTGGGTACCTATCATCATTGTTCCTCCATTAATCATGGTCGTACCTGCTAGGTATGCTCCACTAGCACTCCCTACTGTTTTGCATGGCCTTCCTAGCAAATATGCTACAAGAATTCCAACATGGGGTGGTGGTGAAGAAATCAGAGTAGAAGAACATGTAGACAAATTCAATGATTTTGCTGACAGAGAAGAAGTTGATGATGAGGATGTGAAGCTAATATTATTTGCACAAACTTTTATCAGGGAAGTTAGAAAATGGTTGAAAGCTCTCCCAGCTGGAAGCATTCGTAATTGGGTATAATTTGAAGATAGTTTTCTAAGGAAGTGGTCAGTTTTATAAGGAAGTGGGGAAATAGAAATACCAGTTCAAGCTCTCCTCGAATACAATAATCTTAGAAGGACACCTGATGAGACCATTCAAAACTTCTCAAAGAGGTTTAACAAAGTGTTTAATTTAATCCCATCTCACTTAAAACCTCCGGAAGCTTTAGCACAAATGAGATATGCTGAAGAATTTGACTCTGATTTCTTTCTATTGGTTAGAGAGAGAGAGACTCTGCTACACTTGATGATATGTATAATGATGCAATAAATTTAGAAGTAAATATGGTTACTGCTAAAAAATCAAAGATCGGAAAAGCTAAATTGAAAGAAGAAGAGAAACCTTCCTCTTCAGCTCTAGAAGATAAGATTGATTCAATGATTAAGACCATGGAAAAGATGATGGATAGGTTGGCTCTTGGAAATACCTTTGCTCCTCTTGTGCATTAGGAGCCTCAATTTAGAAATCCTCAATTTAGAAGACCTCAAAACCAACAAAGGCCAAGAGAGAATAGGAATTAGCAACCTGATGCTCCAGTGAGACCTCCTTTTCAACAAAACTTGGTTAATGAAGAAGATGAGCCTAAGATTCCTGAAGAATCCATCCATTGTCTTGATGAAGAAATGTCAGTGATTTTCTTGACTAAGGAAGAACATGATGAGTCTAGTTTGACCAAACAAGGAGAGGAGCCTTTAGATTATTTAAAGGGTTATCAACATGCTATCTTCGAAATGCAAAAATAGTACAATCTCAAGAATAGAAATGTGCCCATTACTGCAAACAAAGAACAACCCAAGAAGGATGCTCCAAAGGTTGTTGAAGCCAAATAGGACACCCCAAAGGCTACTGAGGGTAAGAATGATTCTCCACTTGATAAAAAGGACATTCAATCTCCATCTCCTACTAAAGAAATTGAGAAAATTGTTTCTATTTTTAACATTGAGAATGAAATTGCAAAAATCAAAATATCAGTCCCTTTTAGTGAAATTCTCAAGGTAGATAAATACAGAAGTAATATTGTAGAGATGCTTAATTCACAACTAGGAGTTGTTGATATCTTAAATGTACAATAAGATAATCCTACTATATACCAGGGTCCAAGACTTGAAGATGATCAGAATGAAGAATTTCCTCCTTTCTATATAAGGATTAGTATTCATGATATGACCTTACATAATGCTATGTTGGATTCGGGGGCCTCTCATAATCTTATGCCCATGGTAATCATGGAAAGGTTAGGATTATAGGTAACAAGACCATATAAGGATTTATTCTCTTTTGATTCAAAAAGAGTCCAATGCATTGGTTTAATTAAAGATATTGTTGTTGGTCTAACACAAATCCCAGCAAAGACAATTGTCATAGACATTGTTGTGGCTGACATTCTGCCAAAGTTTGGGATACTGCTATCAAGATCATGGGCAACAGAAATCAAAGGCATAATGCAGATGGACCTTACCTATGCTACCATCCCTGTTTTTGGTGAGCAAAGGAGTTTGTATCGGGAGACCAGAATGCCCTATATGGTAAGAAGCAAAGACAAACCTCAAAATTTTCCTATTTATTCATTTGATACTGGACTTGGATTGACCATCCTTTTCAATGAGTTTGTTTGATAGTGGATTGGAAGAGATGCTTTCAGAAAATCAGTAAGAAGATGAGAAAGCAACAATGAGATGGTGTGCATTGTACTTTGATGGATCAACAGGAAAGGAAGGGGCAGGAGCTAGAATTTGGATCACAAGTCCAAGTGATGAAAGTAAGTTTTACTCTTACAAACTAAACTTTGATTGCACAAGTAATATGGCTAAATACGAATCTCTAATTTTGGGCATAGAAGTTTTGTTAAAGTTGAAGGCTAGAAACATTTTTGTTTTTCAGGATTCCGAATTGGTGATTAGACAAGTGGAAGGTGCTTATCAAACAAAGGATGTAAGGATGAGAAATAAAAAAATTTAGTGTTATATATGTTGGAAAAGTTTCAAGCATATTCTTTTACTATCAAAACTAGAGATCAAATCTCCATTGCAGTTTCCCTCGCTTTTTCCACTAGTCTATTTGTCATCCCTATTCATTCTTATGAAAATTATGAGGTGGAGGTTCGTCATCGACTAGTTATACCATACAACATCACTAATTGGCAAGTATTTGAGGATGATCAACAGGTAAAGAATTTCATTGAATTAAAGGAGGAATTTGAAAGCACTCAAGTGGATCAACAAATTATTTTTGTAGAGTCAAAGGAAAAGTCTGAAGTCTTACAATTAAAAAGAAATTCAATACCTAAGGGTCTCATTCCTCTTGAGAAGTTGTTTGATCAAAATGATGTGTTCAAAGCTCCAAAAATACAGGCTGATGAGGAGGAAGTAGAGAGTTGTAATTTAGGGACTTCAGTTGTACCTACGCTGATTAAAATCTCAAAGTTTCTTTTAGCTGATATGAAGGCCAAATATGTTGAGATGGTGAAAAGGTTTGTTGATGTTTTTGCATGGAGCTATTGTTATAGACATATTTGGGCACTGCAACCCCAATCACATATGTCGATAAACCAAGGTCTCTTAAACCCCTAAAAGTGTTGTTTCACACCCTAAAGGATCATGGTCAACTGATTACATCATTTCCTAGAAGTTCGACCTGAAAAACCACTCAGAACTGGCCAAAACTAGACCATACAAACTGCTCCTTTGTCAAGGTGCGATGCATCTTACCTGTTACACACAGGGGGTGTGATGCATATTGAAAATGCCTTCTATAGGGTGCGATGGGTGAGAGTAGACAAATGGCAGAGATAGTTTGCTAAGTGGAAACCCAGAGAATCTTCTAGAAACTTCTCATATGGCACTTGCCTCTCTAAATTCGCCTAGGGATGAGTAAGAGATAATGAAATCTCCAATTGGAACCAAGAACTATCAGTGAAATGACACTAATCAAAAACCTAGAAGCTGACTCACCCCTCTTCAAATATCTATAAATGGATCCCTCATCCTAGAGATCTAGAGGCTGGAATTTCGTAATTTGTAAGGAAGTGTTGTTGGTTTCTCTTTGAGATATTGTATTGTTGGGTGATCTTTCTTTTCATGAGGTGAAGAGGGCTTTCATGCTGGGAGGATGATGCTAGATCAGACAGCTAGGTTGTAATCCCCTCTTCTACTTCTACTATCAATAATGTTATTTGATTTTTCCTCCATATACTTATGTCCTTGTAAATCTTGTATTTTTGAATGCAACTGTATGGTTACTGTACTTCTGATTCTGCATTGTTTATGGTATTATAGATCTCTATGCTTTGATGGTATTTTGCTGCTTTACCCCTATAGGTGTTCTTTGAAGCAGGACAAGTGAGAAAGGAGTGGCGAGCTTTATCAAAGGAGAGAGGAAACAAGCAAGGAGCCAAGCGAAAGATTGAGGTTGGTGCTCTATGCTTCTCTCTTATCTATCATCCATAAAGGAAAACAAAAGTTACTTTGAATTGTTTATTTCTAAGATAGCTACTCATCTTAGTGGGACTAGCAGATCAAATAGACAGTAATTTTCCTGGAAACAGCTATGCTGATTTAAAACATTATGATTCTTCTATTATTTAGCATACTATTCCTATTAAAGAGAATGAGAAACCTTTCAAGCAAAAGTTAAGAAGAATTAATCCTCTTCTCATGCCATTGATTGAAAAGGAAATTAAGAAACTATTTGATGCTAAAATCATTGTTCCATTCAAATTCTCAATTTGGCTTGCAAATTTGGTTCCAGTTAGGAAGAAGAATGGAGAGATCAGAATTTGTATAGACTTTAGAAATTTGAATAAGGCTCCATTGAAAGATAACTATCCTCTTCCCAAGATGGATTTAATTCTACAAAATATTGTTGCTTCACAAAGGATGTCTATGCTTAATGATTTCTCAGGGTACAATCAGATTCTTGTGCATCTGGATGATCAAGAGAAGACATCCTTCACAGTGCCATGGGGTAAAGTCATGTACGCCAAGATGCCTTTTGGTCTCATGAATGCAGGGGCCACTTTTCAAAGAGCAATGGTTATTGCCTTTGTTGAAGAAAAGGATAAATCAGTGGTTGTTTATCTTGATGACATCACAGTTTTTTCAAAGAGACAAGAAGATCATTTGAAGCATCTTGAAAGAATTCTGCTGAAATGTAGAAGGTTTGGTATTTTTCTTAATCCCACTAAAAGTATCTTTGCTTTAACATCAAGCAAGCTACTTGGTCATATTATTTCTGAAGAAGGAATTAGGATTGACCCTACTAGAGTTAATGCAATTCAAAAGCTAGATCTGCCAAGAAGTAGGAAAGAGATCCAATCTTTTCTTGGAAAGGCGAATTTTGTTAGATGCTTCATTCCTAATTTCACTGAGATAGTCAAGAATATAACAAAAATGTTGAAGAAAGGAGTGGACTTTAAGTGGAAACTTGAAGCAAAGAAATCTTTTAAGGAAATCAAGAAGGCGCTTACACAAGCACCAATACTTATCAGCCCAGATTTTACCAAGGAATTTCTTATTTTTACATTTGCTTATGAAGATACTATTGCTAGAGTTTTGCTGCAAAAGGAAATCAAGGTATTGAACAACCTATTTCTTTCTTTAGTAGGACATTGGAAAATGTTGAACTGAAGTACAATATTCTAGAAAAGAAAGCTTACGCCTTGGTGAAACCCATAAAAGATTTCAGAATCTATATTCTTCATTCTCATATTGTCGCTTATATTCCAAGTGTTGTAATAAAAGATATCTTAACACAAGCAGATCAGGATGGAAAAAGGGGTAAATGGATAAAAAAATTGCTAGAGTATGACATTCACATCAAACCTACCAAATTGGTGAAGGGTCAAGGCATGGCAAAGCTAATGACTCAGTCAAATCTGGATTGCCTTGACATAAATTTGAATGCAGAAATCTCAGAAATTTCTGAGAGAGGAGGAATTGGTCCAAATCAATGAGAAATTCTTGGTTTCAGAATGGTACAAGGATGTGGCTTTTTTTCTTCAGCATATTAAAGCCCCTAAGAATTTAACAAAGTCCAAAGCAAGGTTATCAAGCTGAAATCTTTAAGATATTTTGTATATGGCCAAAATTTGTTTTGGAAAGATGTAAGAGGGATTTTGTTAAACTGTCTCTTTGAAGAAGAAGTTGATAAAGTGATTGAATAATTTCATGTAGGGGGTTGTGGAGGACACCATTATTGGAAAGCTATTGCAATTAAGATCCTAAGATCTGGATATTTTTGGCCAACTATGTTCAAAGACATTTACAAAAGGGTAGCTGCATGTCATGAATGTCAAATATTTGAAGTAAAGAGGAAACTTGTGCCTTTGCCTTTGGTTCTTATATATGTTGAAGCGCCTTTCCAGCAATGGGGATTGGATTTTATTTGAGAAATTCATCCTCCTTCATCAAGACAGCATCGCTAGATACTCAGAGCCACAGATTACTTCACCAAATGGATAGAGGCGATTCCAACAAGGAAAGCTAATGATTCAATAATTATTTCTTTCCTAGAAAATAATATAGTAGCTAGATTTGGTTGTCCAATGAAGATTATAACTGACAATGCTCAAGCTTTTAAGTCCAAGAAAATGGTTAATTTTTGTCACCAATATCACATTACTCTTGGACATTCTACTGCTTATTATTCGCAAGGAAATGGCCTTGCTGAATCATCAAACAAAAGCATTGTAAGGATCATTAAAAAGGTGTTGCAGGAAAATAAGAAAGCTTGGAATTTGAAATTGAAGTATGCCTTGTGGGCTAATAGAATTTGTACAAAGAGGTCTATTGGCACTTCGCCATATGAGTTAGTGTACGGTGCTGAAGCTATATTTCCAACATCACTTGGAGTACTTGTAATGAAACTAATTCAAGGACTAGAAGAGGAACCAAATGTTGTACAAAGGAGAATCAATCAGTTGATAGCCCTATAGGAGAAGAGAAATGAAGTGTATGACAATCATCATCACAATCAAAATAGAATCAAGAATACATTTGATAAAAAGATCAAAGAAGTTAGTTTTCATATCAATGACAAAGTGCTGAAATGGGAGGCTAGAATCGAAGAGAAAGGCAAGCACGATAAGTTTGAGAATTTGTGGAAAGGTCCTTATTAGATTGCTACTTTCCATGGAAACAACACTTACATTCTATAGGAAATTGATGGAGAATCATATGCTGGAGGACCTGTTAATGGCAGGTTCCTAAAGCATTATCATTGTTGAAATACTATCAGTTTGTCATAACATTGTATATATCCGTTTTATCAGTTTTTCTCTTTTGTTAATAGTGACAAGCTGAAATAGAGGGCTTAAGCCCAAGGTGAAGGCCCAAGAAGATTAAAGAGGATGCTTGTCAAATAAATTTATGTTCATCATAAAAGGATAAAGCACTGGACCTGTGAGTTCTTAGTGTACCACAAGGGCACACTATCCCAAGTGGAGCCACTGTTATCACTTAAGAAAAAAAATTTAAATTCTGAGCATCAGTTTGATTCCAAAGGATTGATGTCATTTTTGGTCTAGTCTTTTCATGTTTGTTTTAGAGTCTAAGATCTAGAAAATAGTCTTGTTGGTATGGTCAAATAGGGTCAACACTCTTTTCTTGCCTATCAGTAGTCCCACATCACACATAAATTTCCATGTGTCAAACTTGTGTCAAGGTTTTCATGCGCTATGAAACTATCTAGGAGTTTTTGTAGCACAAAACCCAGTATAGGAGTTTTCATAGCGCAAAACCCAGGATTTGCACTGGCTACGCTATGAAATCAGGGATTCGTGTTGGTTCGTGTTAAATTTCACCTAGTTGTCACATCTATTGAAATTAGTTAGCTTTACATCATCAATTTTCAGTCCATACACCATGCCTGTCACATGCAACTGCTCATTCTCATTATTAGGTTTATTAGGTGTCTTGATACGCTCAAGTTTCAAATTTCAAAAAGGGATCCAACTGTTTTCAGTTATGATTATGTTTGGTTTCATGCATGAGATGCAAATTGACAGGCATTTAATCAGAATTCTCTGAAGTTCAAGTGAGGCAGTTTCCCTATTTATTTCAAGTGAGGCAGTGATCCAGATTACGACGGTGCAAGCTCTTCAATCTTCATTTTGCAAGAATTCCCTGGAGGTATCTACAGAAAGGAAGGATCATAGGTCGGGTAGGTGTCTGAGGAATGAGCCTGAAGTCTTAGATGTTCTCTTGAAGAACAATGAAGTTGAACGAGATTTCAAATAGGTTGGCTGTTGGAGATTTTATGAAAATCTCCAAGGAGGCCACATGCAAGTCACCAAAGAATTTGCTCTCAATTTCACAGTATTGAATTCGAAGGTTGGAGTGCTTGAATTACCAATCTCTCAAGAGGTCATATCTACAGTCACTGAAATTCCAACGGGATAGGAGAGATGGTTCAAAAACTTCAAGTTTGATATGAATCCTTGCAAGGAATTCTTGAAGCCAGAGTTCATTGATTCAGACTCAAATAAGTCAGTGCCCAAGAGCTTTGTCAAGGATTCATATGCAAATTTACTTACTTGTATACATAGATACTTCACCTATGAGGGGAGGTATCATAAGGTGTATTCCTATCACTTCAAGCTTCTGGTTCATTTCACTGGAGAGATATCTCTGGATATGGCTTTCTATTTGTTTCATAGCCTAGGCAAAATGTGTGACAAGGTTCCATTGAAGAAGGAAGCCTGTGAGACCTCGTTGTTTCATCATGGCTTAGTCAAATTGATCGTTTTGCATGAGATCCAGAAAATAGATAGGGAATGGTCCATTTTCTTTTTTATGTCTGGCTTCAAGAATGAAACTAGTCTCAGCCCTCAGGCTACGAAGATTTCTTCACCAGCAGTTAGTCATCATGAAGAAACAAGATCAAGGAGATTCATGAAATTGAAAGATAGGAAACACATAAAGGAGCCCATGAGACCACTAGTAATCCAAGACATGCCCCAACAGTCACAAAAAAGGAAAGGTCAGATCAAAGAAGGTGTACAAGAGCAATCCACAGGTGAAACGGTCCAAAGAAGAGTAACTAGGAGCCAGCTAGCTAGAGAAAAAGGTAAGACAGTGGTTACTGAAGGAACCCCAGTTTCAAAATGAAGTTTGAATGATTTGCTTCAAGCTATTGACATTGAAGAATCTGCTTTGGTTTGAGCAGACTTAATAGAAGCAGGTAAAGGCAAAACCAAAAAAGCCAAAACCTCTAAAAAGCTAAAATTTGATGATCAGGCTTCTGAATTTGTTTTTAAGCCAAGAAGACCCATGAAAAGGTGTTCAAAAGAGATACAAGAGATACTGCCAAAAGCAAGTGAAACAGGGTAGGTAGCAAAATTTCATGAAGTACCTATGTTTTCATCAGAAACATCATCACAACTGCATAAAAATGACAAAGGTAAAGTAGTTATCTCTCAATAAGAAGAATGTACTTTTGAAGAGTTGGAAAGGAAACTAAAGCTAGAAAATCTTGAAATTTCCAAACTGAGAAAAACCTCAAGGGAACATGCAATCAAAGTAGCTTATTTTAATAAAATGCGGGCTCTGTGGGAAGATAAAATAATTTCAATATCCGAAGTGGTTAGCTGCAAATGCTCAATACTTCACCTGGACAATCCCTGCCATAAAAGAAGCAAGATACATCAGAAAGGTTAATGCAAAGCTGAGAGCTGGTATTCAAATTATGAAGAGGAAAATCGAGGATTTGAAGATATAGCTAAACCAGCCTGAAGGACATCCTCAGCTAAGGAAAACTACATAGCAAGTAAGGATAAATCCTAAATTTTGATGTAGATCACCTTTTGAAGAATGATGTCAGTTTATTCAGTTTTGAACAACTTCATGGCATATGCTAGAGCCATTTCAAAGGAAAAAATCACAAGGGAGTTAAATTTTGGCCTTAAACTATGTTTCTGAAATTACACAACAGTTTCATAGCGTGCTACGAAACTGCTGTAGGTGATGCCTAATGCACAGCGGTTTCATAGCACGCTACGAAACTGCTGTAGCTGCATGTAATTATTTTATGGACCAATTTTGAGAGACAAAAAGAAATCTTTTTGAAGAAGAGCTTCTGAAAAGGATTACTTACAAGGTGTAAGCATCCAACAAGGGAAAAACAAGTAAAGGAAGGATATCTATGAACTCTAAGCTCCATGTATGAAAGTGGTCATTATTTCGTAGCTAGTATAATTGTTCATGATGCTTCAGGCAGCATTAAGGAAGCTTTTGTCTTACCACAGGTATATGGGCAAGGTTTACAACATATGGAAAACAAGCTAATCTAATACATTTTGATGTAATTAAGAACAACAACAGGGATAATATACTTCGAAGATCATTTTGGAGACCAAAAGTAGGAAAACAAGAACAACTTCCTAATTTCCGGGAACAATCAAAGGATGAAGCATCAAGGATTAGCAGGGAGTTTAAAGCCACCACTAAAGCTAAATTGAAGAAGGACACTTGTCAGAGAACGAATTTGAATTGTAATCAATGCTACTACTAACATAATGAGGAGTTACATTCCTAATTGTTTTAGGTCTCTAAAACTACCAGTTAACAGTTAGTTACATTAAATAGTTGGTTTTAAGTGTCAATAGGTGTCAAAGTAGGAAAAATTCGAATTCCCCTCATGTTGGAGGAGGAACTTGAGTCATGTAATGGACTCTATATATGGGAGAAAATCTAATGTACCAGGGGTTGGAAAATTTCAGAGAAACTCTCTTATTGTGCTTTGTGTAAGACTCTGTTTTCAGTAATACAGTATTTGGCTTTGCTTCTCAGGAATCAGAAGGAATTCAATGTTCAGAATGTCTTGTATTGCCCTCTTCTCATTATATATAGTGGTATGAATGTGTGATTACTTAGAAATCACTGATTGTGCTCTAACTTCCTTCATACATTTATAAATTGTGTTGTACTATATGTTTCTGATGTATTCTCCATGTGTTGAATTCTAGATGCCCTGACTTCCATGTAAATTTAACATTTTTGTCATCCTGAAACATTTTTGACTCCATAAGCCTAATGAATATTTTTTAATTTTGGTTCAACCATTTACACTTCTTGATTTGTTTCATAGAGTTAGCCATCTTATCCATTATCAAAATCTTTAATCTAGTGAGAGAGCCCTCTCAGGTTGAGGAGGCTAAGCCTCAGCCAAAAGTTGTTTTGAAATAGTTACTCAAGGTATACCTAATTAGCATGTTGTTAAGGATATGTTTTGTGAAAACAGAGCCCACAAACACAGTGAGAATTCACCAACATCCTCCTGTCGTAGAAATTTTCACAATGCACCAATGGATGGGGTTCTTTGAGAGGATGAGAGGATACGACGATGAGGTGGCCAAAGACTTTGCTCCGCCACTCATACCCCTCAATAGGACCCATTCCACTATTGTGGTGAAAGGCCTATCAATAGAGATCACCCTTGAAGTTATAAACAGAATCACTACACTCCCTTTAGGGTTACCTTGGAGAAAAGAAGATAATGGTAATAACACACTTGCAAAGAAGAAATTATTTTTGGAAGGGGAGGAGCCAATGGAAGAAAAAAATGGGGTTAGAAGAGGAAGCATTCCATACCATTGGAATGAAGTTAGTTACCACCTCATTAAATACATATCATGTGAAGGGAGATATAATGTGGTGTATCAATACCACTTCATACTCCTCCAAGAATTGATATTTCGAACAGACACACCTCCTCAAAACAGATTAAGTGTAGCCTACTTTCTTCTTCAATCACTGATAGATATGAGCATCAAAGTGCATGAGGGAAAACATAAAAAACTAGCCCATCATGGCTTGATCAAACTTATCCTAGAAGATGCTCTAGAAAACCTAATAATCCCTATCATATGGACAACTTTCAAAGGCATGCAGGCAAAGGGAGTAATTCAAGCTCTGGAATATGACAAAAGCCCCACTACTAGTGAGAGGGATGAAAAAATAGAAGGAGAAAATGAAGAGGAAACATAAGAAGAAAAGGAGGAGGAAAATGAGGAAGAGACAAAAGAAGAAACAAAAGAAGAGATAGATGAGCAGAATGAAGAACTAGACGAAGAAGAGAAAGATAAATACAAGGATAAGAAGGAGAATGGGAAAGAGGAAACAAAACAAAAGGAAGAACATAGGTCTATAGTTCAAGGAAGAGAAAGGGAATAATCACCAAGGGTATCTATAGAACCCACAGAGAAAGAGGCAACAACTTCTCTTACTGCCCTAAGTACAACTATCAAGTCAAAAGGAAAGAGGAAAAGACAAACCCCATTGTACTTCAGAACAAGTAAGAGCACAAGGATTAAGCAGGGAAGGCCTCAAACCCCCACCAAAAATCCTATTGTCATTGAAGACTCACTGAAGCAACAAGAAAAGGAAGCTCTTCTAGAGAAAAATCAAGGAGAAGGATCATTAGGACAAGCCTCTCCCAAATCTCCCATCACTTATGTTAGGAGGTCTGTCACAAGGTCGGCCTTATCAAAGGAAAAAGGTATCCTACAAGAGACATAGGAAGACCTATAGGAAGAAGAGGCCATCCTACAGGAAACCCTATCAAACCTACAAGATGTGCAAAAAAGGGACCAAGAAGGTATCACTCCATAAGAACCAAAGGAAGAAGACCAAGAACTGAGGAAACCTAGTCCACAACCCAACCTTAGCTCCTACTATAGATTTAATGAAGGAGGTAGGTTAATCCCAAAATTTTTTTCCATTCCCTTATTCTTTGAGCTTGAAAGAGAGAGGGCAAGGACTCAAAGGTGGATGCAAATTTCCAAGTCAAAAAGAGTGGAGGATGTAGGCCACATGGAGGAAAAATTGAAAGAGATGGGAAGAGAGCTGAGCAGCATAAGGGACATAGAGTCAATGATGAAATATGAGTTACAAGTAGAGAATGCATTCTAAGAAGACAACGACAAGAAATGGAAAGCCAATTGGAAACTACGGCTAGTTTATCCTTCGAGGCAATCTAGTGTAGGATGCCAGCAAAGTCTTATGCCTTGTATCTCAAGGAACAATGGCTACAATTCCAAATCAAGACTTTAGCACAGAGAGGCACTATGCCCTTCCAGGACTAATAGATAATTCATTGATCTCTGTGATCAAAGCACCTTGGAAGATAGAGCGAAAATGTCTGAGTTTTACCTACACAACTTGGCCTTGACATATTTCAATGTGTGGGACCCAAATTCAAAACTAAGAGACTTTGAATTGATGGCCTTAGCATCATGGATGAATCATGAGGAGGCAAGAGCTATACACATGAAAAATTTAATTACAAGAGAAGAGACAGAACCCCTCCTGATCAAGGCGTAAAAATATAATCCAATGGTTTTCATCAGCACCCACAACCTCATTGCAAACAATCCTGAGCTTGCACCTAGGTACCTTGCTACACAAGAACAACTAGTCACACACTTTGAAGACATGTTCAGATTTCTAGGATATGACAGCATGAAATCTTTCCAAAGGAGGTGGAACACCTTGTCTCACAGCCTGAAAATAAGAGAATATCATTCTCCTCAAAGAATGAGAGAGGCACTAAATAGAACACCCATGTATAAGGAGGCTCTACAAAGACTCAAAGTCAACTAGATTGGCTTGAGACTCAGTCCACCACTTCTTTTAGGAATGTTAGAAGGGAAGAGAGAAGAAGAAGAAAGAAAGTAGTGGGAAGAGATAGAGAGGAAGGCATGATTTTATTCTTAGGAGGAAGAAACTACAACAAAAGCATGGGATGTCAGGGAGGCCACCAGAGCAATGAAGGAGATAGATAAATATTAAGTTGCTCAGAGGATGAGCAACATTTTCAGTAGGAGGTGATGATGAGCCTCATCATTAGGTAATTATATGGACCTTAATACACCTCCAAGCTTACTAAAATCAACTCTTATCATAATTCCTTACATGTTTTAATTATTTTTTCTTAATGAGAAGAGTAAAAGTAAGATGTTATGTCTTGTGGTCTAATGTGCATTGATTGCAGGTTTTTGGGAGCAAATGATGGCAATTTTGGTTAATTAAGAGAAAGAACTTGAATGAGACAAGGAGGAGATATTATAGGAGATAGATCCTCCTCATTAAAATCCTCACTCGTTTGAATATTCCTCAATCAAATCACACTAGCTCGAAGTTGCAAGTAGCCGAGTCATCGAGATCATGAGCAGCCGAGCGAGTGACAGTTAAGAACCAGTTCATCTTAAGTTTGGGAGCCAAGCCTCCCTAATTTTAAGTAAGTCGTTGGAGACTTTATTTGTATAAATAAGGAGGCCTAGAGACTCATTAGGATTCAGATTTTTTATGTAAGAGCACTAAGAATTTTCGAGTTAAAGTTGTGTGCCAAAACATTGTTATGTAATTTTTTATATGATAATGGGAATGAGCATTTCCTTGATCCAGCATTGAGTTGGCTCAGAGGACTAAAGCTCTTGGGTTAGGGCCCAACCCTAGCAGCAAATAATCCTCTTCATGTACTTTTATGCTTAGGTTATTTCATATATTAATTTTTGAATTGATTTTAGCATTTTTTCATTGCAAATAGTGGTGAAGTTAATTAGTTTACTTCCATTTGTGCATATATTTAGCAGTAGCTTTAGAGAGATAAAAGATTACTAAAAAGGTTGATAGTAGGAGGATTTGGCCTCACTCCTCCCTTCAAGGACCATGGTTTGAGGAAAAACTCCTATTCAACCCCAAAAAGACATAATTCTAATTTCTTATGGAATTTAGGGTTTTTACTACTTACACCAGCATCCGTTCAGTTTTCAAGAATAGATTTTAGTTTTTATTTCTTATATTTCCAGCTTTTTATTAGATCTCATGGAGTTTCACAATATTCTACAAGTATTTCCATGCATGAAGTAGGAAACTAAATAATGGAATTATGTTTTCTATGTTGATTAGAAATATTCCTTGTTTGACATGATTCATGGGTAAATGCCAGTGATGTATGTATTACAGGAGCTTTCAAAAGTGCAGGGAAATCTCATGTCAGTAGCCTCATTCTAACCTCATCCATCCATGATCACCAAAAGCCACTAAGTCCATCAACCAATTCATCATTCCATAAGAACAACTTTCCAAGTTTATTGACCAAATCCAACCATCTTACAAATTGTGGTTTGAGCTCTGAGGAAGTCCTAGCCACTCCCTTGCCTTATTTATTCCATCATTCACCTTCACTAGCCCTATATCACCTTCCAAATCACTCCTATTGATCTCAGTTAGATCATGAAGGAATACATGGGATCATGTAGGAGCATTAGAAGATCCTATAGGAAGCATTAGGACATCCTGTAGGATAACCTGTAGTGGCTTGTTTGAGGCTGATTTGTGGAAAAAGCATACAGGAAGATAGGAGAAGACCCCCACTTCCCTCCCAAGCCATCTGACCTTTTACAACCATCTCTAACCAACCTACCACATCACCAAGAAGATTTAGCATTCACATTTTCACAAAAAAAGACAAAAATGAAAAAAGAGTTATTGTATTCATTCATATGCACAACAGTAAAATGTTTGGTTATTTCAAATTGCATGCCTAGGATAGTTAGGATTACACATGTGTTAGCTTAGAATTATTTTGAAGCAAGATCTCTTAACAAATAGTTAGATGAGTGGTGTATTTAAAGCATTTATTTCAGTCTTTCATTATTGCAGTAGACATAATTTCCATTGTTCGAATTAGGGTAACATTCCCCTTTCTTCATTGGTAATCAAACTTATTCTGAATCAATAGAAGGTTGGTTTGAGAAACCATAGTGTTCTATCACCAACTCAGCAGTGACAAAGGGTGGACCCATTGCATATGCTTGTATATACAACAATGTTACCTCCAAATTTGTACAAACCCCGGGTTGATAAAGTAAAGTTGGTAGCCCTAGGAGTTGCAACATTCTTGCTGCAATACTGGTGCTCATCACTAAGTGGGTTGTTGCTGAAATGGCTTGGACTCAGGTTTAGAGTTAGTTGCGCTAACCAACAAAACCCTACATTGCAGGCCCTTCGGGAAAAAACCCGTTTAGTGTAGGCTGCAGTCTTACTCGAGGGAGTATTAGGGAATGCTAGAACTGGGTTTCTACATCTAGAAGACTATGTGATATGGGAGTAAGGCATTTCTTTAGTTTTAAGCATGATCCGACCTTCACGAACCCTTATCCTTCGAATTCCAAAACTTAAAGAGATTTCTAATTAAACAACATCATGAGCTTTAGCAAAGGTTCTAATCATGCATAAAATAACATATAACAATAGATATAGATCTTCGTAGAGTAATTAAGACAATCTTGCAAATAAATGGCATTCAACTGGGCATAAATACAAAAACATATTTGCTTCAAATACTCTTTATTATTTCAAATCTTCAATACACATGCCTTCCAGACCTTGTACATAGAACTGTAGGGGCTCGTGCACTTAGTTGCGGACTTACCAAGGTATTCACGCACATAGTTGTAGGGGGCTTCCCCTTCGACCAAATACAAAAAGATCTTACACTTAAAAACTCAAAAACATATCATCTCAATAAATTTCACTGATTTATTGCCTTAGACTTGCTAATACATCCCTTTATATGTGTTTTCCTATTACAATACGATGCTCTGCAAACCATGGGTGGAGTTCAAAACAATACAAAAACTAAGGGGTTTTGACCTTCCTAAAACCCCTTGATTCCTAGTGACCTGCGTGCTCCACTCCTTAAAATGCATAGGATTTTACAAAACTTAGTCAAAATTGGACCTAGGGGACCCCGTCCCAACAGGTCCAATTTTGACTAAGTTTTGTTAAAGGTGCCAAATTTTAACGAGTGTAGACCTTCCTAAAACCCCTTGACTCCTAGTGACCTACGCGCTCCACTCCTTAAACTATAGAGGATTTTACAAAACTTAGTCAAAATTGGACCTAGGGGACCCCGTCCCAATAGGTCCAATTTTGACTAAGTTTTGTAAAAGCTACCACATTTTAAGGAGCGTAGCACCCAGGTCACTAGGAGTCAAGGGGTTTTAGGAAAGTCAAAACCCTTTAGTTTTTGTATTGTTTTGAGCTCCGCCCATGGTTTGCGGACCATGGTATTGTAATAAGAAAATGTATATAAAGGGATGTCTTAGAAAGTCTAAGGCAATCAATCAGTCATATTTAATGAGATGATATTTTTTGATTCTATAAGTGTAAGATCTTTTTATATTTGGGCGACAGGGAAGGCTCCTGTAGTTGTGTGCATGGAGACCTTGGTAAGTATGCACCTAAGTGTGTGGGCACCTACAGCTATGTGAACAAGGTCTAGAAAGCATGTGTATTAATGGTATGAAATAATAAAGAGTATTTGAAGCAATTTTGTGTCCAAATTATATACTTATGTGTTTTCTATATTTATGCCCAGTTAAATGCCATTTATTTGTAAGATTGTCTTAATTACTCTGTGATGATATGGATCTACTATTATATGTTATTTTATGCATGATTAGAACGTTAGGCAAAGCTCATGACGTTATTTAATTAAAAATCACTTTAAGTTTAGGAATTATGAGGATAAGGGTTTGTGAAGGTCAGATCAGGCCTAAAACTGAAGAAACGCCTTACTCCCACATCACATAGTCTTCTGGATGTAGAAACTTGGTTCTAGCATCCCCCAATACTGCCTCAAGTGAGATTGTAGCCTGCATTAAGCGGGTTGTTGCTGAAAGGGCTGGAAGTGTAGGATCTTTTTGGTTAGTGCAGTTAACTATGAACTTGGGTCCAAGCCCCCTCAAGCCAACAAATGGTTTCATTATCGGGACTTGGATCTATCTGAGGAATGTGTGATGTGATGTAAGTGGATACAAACTAAGAAAGAAATCAAGAAGTGGATAGATCGGAGGTTGCACAAGTTTGCAACTCAGGAGAATCAGAATCCACATTTGTCAAAAGAAAAGTGGTTAGAAAAGTATCTCTACATAGAAGTGCATGAATTTTTCTTTTCAACATTCCCTTGTGAAGTACACGAGTGGTTGTCTAAATTAGTGGATAGCGAACCTACTTGGAAGCATGACAATACTATTGTGTGGACTCCAAAATTAGTGAGACATCTGGAAGGATCTGATTGTAAGGTTGCAAGGGCTATTGATTACTGGATTAATAGTATCTTGTGTGGTTTCATCATTGAGTTTGCAATTGATACATCTGTTTCTTATATTAAAGATGAATGTTGATTCTTCAAAGGTCTGAGAGGTAAGTACCTGAAATCACTAAGGACCTGGATTAAAATGTCGTTCTACGAAAAAGGGGTTATGCATTTACATTAATTTTTAAGAGATGTCATAACGGATCTACTGGAAGTGGAAAGTGATTCAGAGTAGATCTAGACAAATTTGTCGAGAGTGAATACATTGCTTTATTGGGAGAGTCTAAAAGTGGAGAAGAAATAAGTAGCCCTAGTATGCCTAGAGGTGCAACACACTTAGTAGATCAGGATACTTTTGAAATTCCACATCCATCCACTCCACCTCTGACTTCACCTCCACCTCATACACCTATGCCTACACCTCCACCTCCACCTCCACCTCCACTATTCAGTATGGCAAATACACTTAAAATTTCTACATTCAAGGGTCAAGGATCAAACGATCCCAATCAGTCTTGGTTCATTGCAAAAGTTGTGTGGAAAGTGTAGCAGGTCAACGATGATGACATCAAGACAACACAACTGGTTATAATGTTACAGGACAAAGTGTTGTTGATCTAAAAATGATCTGAGGTTGTCATTGATGTTAACCCATGTAGCACCAGGGGCTACCCTAATCTTGAAAGAGAAATTTGACTTGAAAATTTACTCTATTTTGAGTCAAGGATCTTCTAGATGGATTCTACTCATCGAGATGTTTTTGTTGATATATGGCATGCTAAGTAATTCTTCACGGTTTGAGAAATATTCATGTTTGAAGCTAGAAACCTCGGTTAGTGGGCTAAAACCCTATGGGGTTGTGGCATGGCACTCATAATTGGTTTTTGTTTTTGAATAGTCAATAATTAATAATTTTTTAAGCTCCTAAAATCCCTCCAACATTATCTATAGAAGCCCCTTCCAACTCTATAAAAAGAAATCTCATATATCCTCCAAAAGGTGTTATTGTGGCATTTTCACTATAACTTCATTTCTGCGAGGTCTTAGGTTTTGAAATGAAAACCCATTTGATTCGAAATCCTGATGAACCTCGTGACTAAATTTCTGATCTTGGTTCGCTATATGATAAAGTTAGAGTTTTTGTAGGCTGCCGAATTTCATCTCAAAGAAGTGACCTTGGGAAAATCATCATAATTCTCTCTCTGGGAAGAGGATTGGAATTCAGTAAAAATTGGAGGAGAGTGAACGGATTTAGTTTTCTTTGTATCAATTTTAGAGTTAAAGGAGGAAATAGTGACATGCGACATGTCGTACAAGTTTTCTCCACTTAACTATTCTATAATTAGGTCATTGTGAGAGATTGGGCATAACTTTGGCTTGAAAAATCCAAATCGGGTCAAACCTATGGCATTGGAAAGAAGACTCAGAGGGATACTACAAAACCAAAGCTCATGTATTGGGGGTTTCAAATCACAGAGATACATCAAATTAAATATTGTGCTCCTAGAAGGCAATAAAAAACTACATCAAGTGTTGTCAAGGGGTGCAAAGGACCTGACTTTCTAGGGCAGAAAAGAGCAAGGTGTAGCAAAATGATGTTGTAGAGGTAAGCTATAGGTAACTATCTTTTGTATATGTATGTTCATGTTTTAATTGCATTAGGTTCTTTGTATTCTAATTTGATGTTTTTGTTTAGCACTGACATATGCCCTGCAGGATGAGGTAAGTTTTGCTATTATCATGTCATGGGTATTTCCTTGAAGACTTTTTGCAAGTATTATATATTCATCAAGAGAAGACTCAATGCATACTCTAATGTTCTAAATAGTGAGAAAGAGTAGCATTACAAGAGCAACAATCAAGGTGTAGAATAGCAGCAAGAAGTTCACCACATGAAGTCTTCAAATGGGCAACATTGCATACAGACATTGTAAAAGTATCATTATACAGAGTCATTGTAAAAGTTGTACAAGTGTCTATCTGTGAAGAGTTGAAGAGGTAGTTTCGGGAGGTCTAGGATCATCATTAGGTCGTTGTGTCATAGTTGGGGTTATGGTCTAGTGTGTCTTCTTCTTCTACATCATTCTATATCATTGTAAAGTGGACCATTTTCCTTAGTATGGGAGTCCATTCTTCTTTTATTCTTCTATAGGGTGATAGGATGGTGCTAGGCTGGTGCATGAAGTCACCAATAGGTTAGGGCCTATGAAAACTTTAGGGTGGTAGGTTGGTGCTAGGGTCAGTTGTATCTCATTGGTTTTTGGGGCATCCATTTAGTTGACTACTGAAGAATCTCACGCATTGGAGCATCCATCTAGTGGGAGTTGGAGAAGAATACTTTTCTAGAATTCTAGGAAGTTGTTTCTTTCATTTCAGTTGGGGTTGAAGATTATAGAATTTATTATAAAAGTGTTCGGTGGTTTTTGACCTAGAGGGGGTTTTGCACTTAAAATATTTGTGCCTCCTATGCTATTTTATTTACTGTTATTACTGCATATACGTTAATAATAATTGAAGATTAACTAATGCTCTGAAATGATTTAAAAGTGCTAATTGCTAAGGAATACTGATTCACACCCCCCCGCCACCCCTCCCCTTAGTATTTTCCAACAAGTGCTTACCTAGTACATTAGATATATTAAGATTCATATGGTTGCACCGTTAGGTAACATGAAGGATGAGCTGAATCCAAAATTTAGGAAACTGAAGTCACAAGATCAAGGTGTGACCGAAATAAAGGAGATCAAGCAGAGGGTTAACAAGTCTTCATGGGATATAGATTAGTGACTGAAGTGTTTACTAAGCCAAGCTAATATTTGGATCTCAGATGAACAACATAGGGACTACTATATAGCTACGTTATTACCTCACTTGAGATTGTCGTTATCTCAGCAGAATGTTGGGTCTTAGACCGAAGCATTAGAGATCACGATGCAGCTAGAAGCTTCGCTGATCCAAGACACGAATATAAGAGTTCAACAGATCCAATCGTAGTTAGAAATCCTGCATATGGAGTTGTAGGATCTAAAGAAGGGAAAGGAGGTTAAATAGGAAACACATTATGAAGTTTGGTGTACGAAGAGCAAGGCTGAGGGTCATCATAAAGGTTAGTGCCTTGTATTCCAAGATTATATAGTTGCAGGGAGTTCCAGCTCGTTGAAGCCAAAATCTTCTACTGGATCAAGCACTAGTGCAAGTGCCTTGTGTAGCATCTACCAAGTGTCAGGACAAGATTTGACAGATAATTGTCATCTGTTATAGAAGACTCCATTATATAGAATGTAGGGTAAAAATCGCGTGCAAAATGATCAAGGCTTACTTATGGCTCACGGAGCATTCCAAGGAAGGGGAAGAGGATGAGGAGGAAGAGTTGGAATAGGTCAAGGCCAGATCATTTTCTACAACTATGGAGAACCAATAGACTTTGCATGTGATTGTCAAAACCTAACTCACCCTTCTTTTTAATACTTTCAACAATTTGATCATGTTATAGAAGATTGCCCAATATTAATAGGGAAGATGCAGGAGAAGAACCAAAAACCGATGCAGAATATTCAAATGATGAGATATGAACCACGCAAAGATGATCCCAGAATCAACATAGTCATGTGAAGTGGTATAGCCATTGGTGAGGACAAGGTAAGAGGAAAATAGGCAACATCGGATCTATGGTTTCGAAAATCTGGTGATAAAAAAGTTGGGTTTGATTTACATTGAGAAAAAGAGTCATTCATGGAGGCAAGGAAAAATTTTATGGATCCATGTGCTTCTACATCTAAGAATCAGATGTCGCTAGTCCCACGAAAGGAGAAACCTTATGAAGTTACTATGACGCAGTATTCAAATCCCATGGTGCTAAAATCATTTCTGTAAACATGCATGAAGTTATTATAGGATCAGAAGGTCATTGAAGGACTACAGAGCTGATATATAACTCTACCAGCAAGGATAAGTCATTATCAAAATAGCGAGCAGTCAATAAGGTGAACCGAAGTAAGAAAAGAACTAGTAGGGAGATGCGGCTGACAGTGTAGATTGGTAATTTCGAAATGGACCAAGTAATCCTAGACTTGGGCTCTAATACTAACATATCACCCAAGAAAACTTGGGAACATATGGGGAAGCCTAATTTACAGTGGTTTCCAATTTAGCTGCGCATGGTGAATTAGCAAAAGATAATTCCAATGGGTCGCATGCATGGATTAACTGTAGATATTGAAGGCATAAGAGAAATGGTATATTTTGAAGTTATTGAGATTGTAGATGAGAGTAATCCATACCCAGTATTTCTTCGGATTGATTAGGCCTTTGACATGAATGCAATAATTAATTTAAAGAAGTGAAGCATGGTATTTGAAAAGAATGTCTTCGAATGATTATTCTAGTGGATCCAACAGAAGTTATGCGATAAACAAAACCAAACTGTGATTATTACGAAGACGAAGAAATTGAGCACATATATAAATTAACTATGTGAAATGAAGATTGGATCAATCCTACTATAGATGGAAGGATCAGTTGGGATAGGGACAATTCCTGCTAGTCAGACTCAAATGAAGAATTACAAAACTAGCAAAATCAATTGTAGGAGGTCTCTACGCTACGTTGTAATCGATTTACAAAGTCATTATGTTGTATATCTACTAAGGTATATAAGTTGACTTATTATGATGGCTTGCATGATTTCAATATGTTTCTCGACCATTTTGAAAGGGACGTAACAAAGGAGCGTCAGTTCTAGGCCTTAGATCTAGCGTTGAGAGCCACACCTGCAAGATGGTGGGGTACACATAAGGATAATTTTGCTAACTCGAAGGAATATCATAGAATGATGTGATTAAGATTTGGCTATGTAAACACCCGACTCACTGAAAAGTACACAGGAAAAGATGATTTGTGCAAACATCTGGCTCGATGACCTAAGGCGAGGGGTGAGGTACCTCAACTAGAGTGGATGAACATATTTATCCATACCTTGGATGTTATCCCGAAGAACTGGTATTTAGAGATGGAGTTGCGATACAGGACTACTAGTTGGGATGAAATGAAGGATAATTTATTACTGACATTCAATTTTGAAGATGGATTCAAATGCATTAATGAAGCACTTCAGAACATTAAAGCAGCAATCTTCCGAACACCTGTAGAACCTATCACTTGTATAGAGCTTGGCTAGAGTACATAGCTACAACATGCTAGAACGTTACAATGTTACTATGGAAGAAGACGATGAGGATCTATGGAATATTAATATCCCTGAGTCAGAGGGACAACAAAGTTGTTGGACCTAATGTGGAGATCCCTAATATCTCACAACTGGTGTGCACAAAACAAGTAAATATTGGCTCAGAAGCAGAATTGAAATTTACGAACATTGGTGACTATTGGGATGAAGACATAATGGATAAGGTCACTGAATTATTACATGAATATCAAGATTTATTTCCAACTAAGGTCTCTAAGTTGAAGGAGATAGTAGGAGATTTGGGTATGATGAAGATCAATCTAAAACCAAATGTGAAGCCTGTTAAGCATCACCCATATCGATTGATTCCCAAATACAAGGAAAAGGTAAGAGAGGAGCTCGATAAGATGCTTGGAGTAGGAATAATTAAGCCCATAGAAGAATTGGAATGGATCAGTCCTATGGTGGTCTAGGAGAAGAAAATGAAGGGTGATATCAAGATCTACATGGATCTGTGGAAGTTTGATGCATGTATACACGATCCATTTCCTACACCTTTTATAGATGAAATTATAGAAAATGGTTGTGCACAAGAAGCTTATTCATTCATAGATGGTTTTTTGGGATATCACCAAATTAAGATTGCGTCGGAGGATAGAAGCAAGACTACCTTCGCTATAGAATGAGGGTCATTCCAATATATAGTCATGCCTTTTGAACTCAAAAATTCTCCTACAATCTTTTCAAGGGTGGTAGTCACAACATTCAAAGAATTCATTCATAAATTTTCAGAGGTCTACTTCGATGATTGGATAGTGTTTGGGCTTGTCAAGAAGTATGTCTCTAGTCTGCTATTGATGTTGGATACCTGTAGAAAGTATCAGGTTTCATTGCATTTGAAGAAATGCATTTTTTGTGTACCTTATGGAATACTTTTGGGACATGTTCTCTGTAAGCATGGATTCATGTTATACCCTGCTAAGATTATTGTACTCATCAATTTGTAGGCCCCTAGGAATGTAAAACAACTACGTGGGACTTTGGGTCATACTGGGTACTACAAGAAGTTTATTAAGGTGTACACGTAGGTCACTGCACCCATGGAGAAGTTTTTAAAGAAGGATGTTACATTTTTTTTGGGACGATGATTGTCAGAAGAGCTTGGATACTCTGAAGGAAAATATTGTTATGGCCCCAATCCTAGTATTCCCAGATTGGAAGAAGGAATTTCATGTGCATGTGGATGCGTCTTGTATAGCTATGGGAGCTATCTTAACTCAACCAGGGGTAGGAGATATTAAGCACTCGATTGCACTAGTCAAAAACTATCTAAGGCAGAGAATAACTATTCAACCACAGAGTGAGAAGGGTTGGCCATGGTTTATGCACTACAAAAATTCAGGCATTATCTGCTAGGTGTACACTTTATAATGTACATGGACCATTCTGCATTGAAGTACCTAGTCAATATGCCTATGTTGGGGGAGGGGAATATGTAGTTAGTTTCTTCTTTCCAAGGAGTATGATTTTAAAGTGATAGTTAAGCCCAAAAGATTGAATGCTCGACCTGATCACCTCTCTTAGATAGAGATTGGGAAAGAGGCCACTAATATTGATGATGTATTACCTGACGTGTAGTGCTTTGCTGTCAGAGTTGCAGATGATCATTTTGCATATATTATTCATTTTTTATCTATTGGTGTAGCTCCTGAAGGCTATACGACACAGAAAAAGAATGAATTAGTTGTCAGGGTTGCAGATTTTTCCGTGATTGCAAGTCAATGATATAAGATGGGGTCGGATGAAGTTATACGACAATATGTGCCTAACTTTGAAAGACATGGTATCCTAGCTGAAGCACATGATGGTGTCGCTAGAGGACACTATACTGACACAGAAATTGCGCAGGAAATTCTGCAAGCTGGATTATGGTAGCCTATGGTACATAAATATTCTAAGGAGTACAACAATACATGTGATGTGTGTCAAAGGACCAGGAGGCTAGTGCAAAGGGATGAACTGTCATTGAATCCACAAGCCACATTACATTCAGTTGATAAATGGGAAATTGACTTCGTTGGACCTATTTAGCCACCAGGGAAGAAGAAGGGAGCACCTTATATTATCACTATGATAGAGTACTTAACTAGGTGGGCTGAGGTAGAGTCTGTGAAGGATTGTAGAGCTGACACTGCTGTGAAGTTTATATTCGAATTTACTATGCCAAGTTTTGGATGCCTGAAGATTATGATGATTGACATAGGGTCACACTTCCTGAATGAGACAATTGCAGCTTTAACATAAGAATTCCATATGTACCATTAGAACAGTATGTCATATCACCCCCAGGCTAATGGCATTATCGAATCTTTCGACAAGATCTTGTAGAATTCCCTAGCAAACGTCTGCAATGTTACTAGGAATGATTGGGATGTGTGCATATCAACGATTTTATGGGCATATAGGACGACCTATAAGAAATTGATAGGGAAAACACCATTTCAACTAGTTTATGGACAAGAAGAAGTGATGCTAATGGAATATATAGTGCCCAGCCACAGGATTGCAGCAATAATTGAGATGTTGGATCGTGACGTAATGGAGGAAAACCTAGCACAACTTCTTCCTTTAGAGGAAGACTGCTTTTTGGTTGGATTTCATTAGCACATGTAGAAATCTAGAGAAAAGGCATGGCATGATCATCACATTAAGCAGTGCACTTTCAAGAATGGTGATTTGGTCCTGATGTTTGATAGCAAGTTTATCAAATTTCCGGGAAAGTTCAAGATGCATTGGCTAGAACCGTATGTGATTAAGGATATTTTGTATGGTGGCGCAGTTCAGCTCGCGAAGCTGAATGGGGAAGTGTTTCTTGGAAGGGTTAATGGGAATAGATTGAAATTTGATAAGGACGATTGTGCCCCTGTGTAATGACTGCATGATAGTAGGAAAGTCTTAGTGCTTCTAGTAGTTGAAAGAGAGCGTGGGACTATAAACTACTCTACTGAGGAAAAATTCTATCGAACAAGGAGGGTTATGCAATGTTTAGGAAGATGGTGCAGGTGGAAGTTGTGATGAGGTAGCTATGCCATAAGGAGGTGTGCCATGCAGCTTGCCCAAAAAGTGACAGTTGAAATAGCTACAGTTGATTTTACAGTGGTTTTGTCATTAAAAGGAGCGGGGAAAATGCATTTAAGGAGCATATCTATGAAAAAATTCCGCCAAATTCACATTTATGAGGAAGGGGAACAGATAGTTTGAATTTGAAATGATTTATAAGTATTAGACTCTACTCCACATTTGGATACTTTACTTCTTGAGAGTCTGGCTTGTGTTTTCGTGCTTAAAGAGATAAGGGTGTTGTTGCATGTCTAGATACCTGATTCGAGAGGAAGTTAAGCAAGCATTTTTGAAAAGATTATTAGGGAACATCACGACTGCAACATCGCTAGTCCACACTACAGTGCCCAGGTCACTGAGGCCAAAGCCTACTGCCTCCGCGGAAGGAGATAAAAGGCAAAAGAAACCACAGAAGGCACTAGTAAGACAGTCGCCATGGAAAATCCCCACAAAGTTGAGAAAGAAAGAGAAAATGGATAAAAACAAGCAACCAATGGAGTCACAAGGCTTGGACAAAGAAGAGCTTAACGAAGGGCTTGAGGATATCAATGCAGAACCAACATAACTGATTTCTTAGTTGCTGCCATATATGCCACCACGGAAGCCAACCTCAAAAGTGACTAAGGATATAGACTCTATCAATTTTAAGGCATTCACATAATTTTTGTGAGACGAAGTTCCTATTGAATGTGAATTGTTTGCAAAGGTACCCCAGCTCCACATGGAATATTGGGATTTGGGCGAGCATGAAAAATTTCCGTAGATGGAACCTAGCAAGTATAAAGGTAGTGTACTATGAAGAGGCGGGCCTCACAAGACTTGAACAAATTGTTGGGTGTGGAGCATAATTATCTTATTTATTCAAATGTATCACCGCATTGGACCCTAGTTCGTAATGGCATGACAACGATTCTTTAGAGAAGCCCCCCAGTGGGGGATTTAGGGAAGTGCCCCCGAAGCTAAAAATAGATGTAATATTGCCTTGTAAAATGTTGTAATTTCATAGTCAATCTAGGCCGTTCATTAGGAATAAATCTAATGGTAGAAGTTATTTTTAATTTAGGATTTTTTTCCCTAGAAGGAAAAACCTCACTATATATGAGTGAATTGTATTGTGGCTATGTAGATGTGTATTCTGAGTAAGAAAGAGAGAGGGGATTATGTGAGAGTGAAGAGGAAATTATAAAAAATCTGTTATCGGTTGTATCTCTTCATTTTGTTGATAATATAAAAGGAAGGACTGGTTGTTTCTCCGTGGACATAGCATGAATTGGGTGAACCACGTATATCTCAGCCTCTCTTGTTTTATGCATTTTCTATGTCTATATTTCTGCAATATTTTTTATTTGTTCCATTGCTCTGTAATATATTATTTTCTAGCAACAATGAAATGGGCAGTCGGTATTGAGCGCACGGGATTTTGAAACATGCTTTACATCCCACACTTTAGTAGGAGCATCATCAACACTATTTGAGCGCACCAATTGTTGGCATTGGTCCATGATGGGTGTCTCTAGGTGGGAGAGCCCATCCCAATTGATGACATTTTGATATGAAGAATCATAGTGTTGCCCTATCAAGGTGAAAACCCTGCAAATTCCTTTGTGGGGAACTCACAGGAGAAGAAGCTAGCAGATCAAATGAAGAGTGATTTTGGATTGATTAAGAAGTCTCGAGGCTACGCCGTTATCTCTATCAACGATGAAGTTGTGTGTTTTTCCACCTTTATCTTGGCAGGAAAGATAATGAGGAAATGTCATGCAGATGAACTGTTGGCACCAGTGGTATCCTTGGTTGCACAATGCACCAAGGGGGTTCAGTTCAATTGGGGAAAATACTTGTGTCAAAAATTCCTAGTGTTAGAAAATTATATATTACAAAGAAATGCAACACATAAAATATTGCAGAAATATAAACATAGAAAACACATAAAACAAGAGAGACACAAATATATGTGGTTCACCCAATTTGGGTTATGTCCATGGATAAATAGTCAGTAATTCCTTTACATTATCCAGTAAATTGAAGAGATACAACCTACAATAGATTTGTTGTACTTCCCCCTTCACTCTCACACAATCTCCTTTCTCTTTCTCGCCCAGAATACACACACATATCCAACCACAATACAATTCCCTCATATATAGCAAGTGGTTAACTTCTATGGAAAAAAATCCTAAATTAAACATAACTTCTAGTGTCAGAAAATCCACCTAATGAATGACTTAGATTGACTCTGAAGTTCCAATATTTTACAAGGAAATTTTACATCTATTTTTAGCTTCGGGGGCGCTTCCCTCAAACCCCCACTAGGTTAGGGCTCATAAAATTGTCGTCACCCGCCCCCGGGGACCCATTTATGGAAATTAAATGATGGGAATTGTTGCTGCCCCATTACGATCTGGGGTCCAATGCGGCGATACCTCTTAATAAAGAAGATAATCAGGCTCCACACCCAACAATCTCCCACTTGGAGACTGAAGAAATCAACTCCACCACAACCTCATTTTTTTGACAATGACTACACTTTGGACCTAGCTGTTTCTCATCTTCATCATCATACTTGAAGACCAACTAAAATTGAACAGAATATCAATTTCTCCCTAGTTACAACTTTTGTTAACATTTATGCAGGATTCTGGTTAGTGTGTATTTTTTCCAGCTTCAGTTGTCCATCTTCCAACACTGACCGTATGAAATGGTACTTGAAATGTATATGTTTAGTCTTAGAATGAAATGATAAATTATTAGCAAGATGAATGGTACTCTAGCTATCACTGTATAACCTGCCCACCTTCTGCTTCTTACCCAATTCATCCAGAAACCTTTGTAACCAAATATTTTCTTTACTAGCCTCTGTAGTAGAAACATACTCTACTTTCATCATTGACAGTGCAAGAACACTCTGCAATTTTGAAAACCAATTGAAAATTGTTCCACCTACAGTAAACACACACCCCACGGTGCTCCTCCTAATATCTCTATCACCTCACATATATGTATCAACATATCCCTGTAGAAAAATGTATGAACCACCAAAGCATAATGCTTGATTTGTGGTATCTCTAAAATACTTCAAAATCCACTTCACCGCCATCCAATGTTCTTTTCCTTGATTGTTCATGTACCTACTTACAACTCCCACTACATGTGCAATCATCAGGACTTGTGCATACCATTGCATGCATTAAGCTTCCAACTGCTAATGCATATGGAAATTTAGAAATATAATCCATCTCTTCCTGAATCTTGGGACACATCTCCTTACTTATTTTGAAGTGGCTAGCCAAAGGTTTAGTAATTGGTTTTGCATTTTTCATATTAAATCTTTCCAACACCTTTTGTATCTACTCATTCTAAGACAATGTTAATTTATGATTTTTCCTGTCTCTAGTTATTCTCATACCAAGGATTTATTTTGCAACACCCAAATCCTTCATTGCAAATGAATTTGCCAATTTTCCTTTGAGAACATTTATTTCTTGCATGTTAGAACTTGCAACAAGCATGTCATCTACATACAATAATAATATAATATAGCTGCCATCATTTTTCCTTTTGAGATAAATGCAATGATCAGAGTGACATCTAGTATAACCTTGTTTAGATATAAACCTATCAAATTTTAGACACCACTGCCTTGGAGCCTATTTTAAGGCATACAAGCTCTTCTTCAACCTACACACCAGTATCTCCATCCCCTTGACCTCATATCCTTGTGGTTGCTGCATATAGGTCTCTTCCTCCAAATCCCCATGGAGAAAGGTCATCTTTACATCTAATTACTCAAGATGAAAATCTTCTCCTGCTACTAGACTTAAAATAGTTTTGATTGAATTCATTTTAACAGTAAGAGAAAATATCTCATCAAAATTTATACCTTTTTTTGTGCAAACCCCTTCACAACAGGTCTAGCTTTATGCCTTTTTCTACCTCCATCTTCTTCCTTCAATCTATAAACCCATTTATTTTGCAATGTTATTTTACCTGTAGGAAACCTGACTAAGTCCCAAGTCTGGTTATGTACCAAGGAGTCCATCTCTTCTTTCATGGCTAGCTCCCACTTCTTCCTGGTTTCTACCTACACTAGTTCTTCTTAACATTCTGGTTCACCAAAATCAGTCAACAATACATAATATAATGAAGGAGAGTATCGTTCAGGGGGTCTACTCATCCTGGTAGATCTTTTAACACCACTTTCAAGTGTTTGAGGTGCTTGTTGCTATTTTGGTTGTTGTTGTTATTCTAGTTGTTGATCATTATGATTTTCAGGCACCTTTACTTTTTCTTTGATCTCATCAAGCACTGTGTATTCTCTGTTTTATTTTTCCTATTTCTTTTTCTACATCTAATCCTTATACAAAACCTTTTCATTGAATCTGACATCTCTGCTCCTAATGATTTTTTTATTTTTGTAATCATATAAGTGATAACCAAAATCATTAACACCATATCCAATAAAGGTACATTTCTTTGATTTTGCCTCAAGCTTTGTTATATTTCTTTATTAATGTGGATAAAGGCTTCACAACCAAAAATCTTTAAAAATTGGTAATTTACCTTTTTTTATCTAGGTGGATATTGATGTCCACCCATCTATTCCACCTAGACCCCCTAGTCAATTTCATATTTTCCTTGTTCATTTCAACATTTACTATTTTTAGTAGTTTTTTGGGTCCTAAACTTTTGGAGCAGTTTTGACCCTCTAAACGACGCTCTTTTGGGGTTTGTGGCAGGTCCGTAGATGTAGGTAGGGGCCTATGGAAAAACCTATAGTACTCGGTGAGACCTTTCCAATAAGGTATTGTATGCACCAAATGGAGATAATATGACCAAGTTAAAACCCCGGGAAGTTGGTTGCCCAACTAACCCCAATGGGGTCGACAAACTCTTGGTGTTACATCTCTTGGGGTTAAGTTTTTGGTTGTTTGGGGCTTTCTCATGTTTTCTAATAATGAATAGGCCCTTGAGCCTCATTATAACACAGTTCAGAGGCATGTAGCTGCCACATCTATTCTCATAGATAAGATACCATCGTCAAGCTATCTTATTTCCATTCAAGTAAGATGTTTCTTCAGTTTGAGGAATGATTTGACCTTCGCGAACCCTTATCCTCATAATTCCCAAACTTAAAGTGATTTATAATTAAACAATGCCATGAGCTTCACCTAAGGTTCTAATCATGCATAAAGTAACATATAATAGTAGATCTAGATCTTCGCGAAGTAATTAAGACAACCTTACAAATAAATGGCATTCAACTAGGCACAAATACAGAAAACACATAAGTTTATAATTTGGACACAGAATTGCTCAAATACTCTTTATTATTTTAGATCTTCAATAGACATGCTTTCTAGACATTTCACACACATGTATAGGGGCTTGTGCACTGAGCTACAAACTTACCAAGGTCTCCGTGCACATAGCTGCAGGAGCCTTCCCCTTTGCCCAAATATAGAAAAATCTTACACTTATAGACTCAAAAATAGATCATCCCATTAATGACTGATTGATTGCCTTAGACTTGCTAAGACATCCCTTTATATGCATTTTCCTTTACAATACCATGGTCCAGAAACCATGGGTGGAGCTCAAAATTACAAAACCTAAGGGGTTTTGACCTTCATAAAACCCTTTGATTCCTAGTGATCTGCGCGCTATGCGCTCTGCTCCTTAAAATGTAGAGTATATTACAAAACATAGTCAAAATTGGACGTCATCCCAATAGGCCCCCAAAACAAAGATGTGACTCATCCTCGAGTCATTCCACTGGTACTCTCTGTATCTTTGCTTTTAGGCTACTGAACAAAGACTTCACTAGGTGAAGTGCCTTCGTGCATTCTGCTACTGCCTGTAGAACTTCTTCTACTAGATTTTAAATAGTTGGTCCTTCTGCTGCTAAGCCAATTGTCCGCTACGTTTACTACATACTTTTGAGTGTGCCTTCCACATTCTATGAGAGATTCCCTACTTCTTCCTCCCAAGGTTGCATCCATGCAGTCATAATCTACATCTTCTTCTACAACTCCTCGATCTATGCTTGCAGGGAGTTCCCTTCTTTTAACCGGGCAAACCGTTGCATAGGTGCTATGGTGCGTGTCATTGCCTTGATCTCATCTTACTGTATTTTCTTATCCTAGAGTACAACTTCAAATTTTTTCACGTATGGGTCCTCCTGTAGTGAGGCCCACAATTCCAACATTTCTTCGAACAATTGGCTACATTCCTTGATTGCAGCATCGAGCTTTTCCCTATCTGTTCTGATGGTAGCTTCACATCAATCTTGAATCTTTGGTGGCGTGGTAGGATATAGCTTCAATTGAAGCTTAGTAATTTGCATTTGTAGATCAAAACAAACCTTATCCACCTACACCTTCATCTCCCTGAATGCATCTGCCTGCTACTACACTTTGTCTTCTGAAGCAACCTCAGACTGAAATTAGAGCTTTGGAAGCTCATTGCATACTCTGGAAATGGCTTGCTCTAGCTGCGTCCTTCTCACAACTGCCTCATCATGATATTGGAGGGCTTTTTGCTTTTCATCACACAGCGTCTAACTAGTGATCTTTGCATATTTGATCACCATGAGAGCCTGTTTCTCTCGCACCTTAATTTCATTTACTACACCTTGGTGTTGCTCGTGCAATGTGTGTAAAGGGATTGTTGCGAGGTTAATACTCACATTCTTAAGTGGTTGTGCACTCTCCTTATATTCGGCATTATTCAGGTGTAAAGATACATTAGGCAAGGGTACAACGCGGAGCTCTGAAGTGAGTACTGACTGCAAACTTGTCAATGTCGTCGGTTCGACACTTGCTTGAGCCTGGCTCACTTGATACACGCTCACTTGAACTTGGCTCACCTGAACATGAAATTAGTTTAGGCCTCTTGGACCTTTGTCAATACGGATTGGTATTACTCTTCAATGTGCCCCTAGATATCTTCCCTCGCAGACTTGATAGTATCCCCAATTTCATCAAGGTTCCCCTCAGTGAGGACCATGGCTTCCAGGCCAGCAGACTTATCATATGTGTGCTTTTTATGTGTGCATCCCCCGCTTGTCTTCTATCTTCATTTTAGAATAAATGGAGAATTGACATCCTCCAAGTCTACATAGGGGTCTTCACCACCCTGATCAGGTTCTTTTGTGTGCTATTCTTCTTCTTGCTCACACTCTGGTTCCTGCACAATATTCTCATCTAGGTTGATGGTCACCTTCTTCTTTTTCTTTGGTGCATCTTTACTAGTCCCTGCTACACCCTCTGCAACGTCTGTTGGAAGGAGCCAGTCAGTCGGCCACTAAAGGAATAACTAGTCTTTATCTTCCTCAATGACAAAAAATGGCAACACTTTCCAAGTCTTTGCTAAATCATGCCTTGTGCAGATGTACACATGGTGGAAATCAGCCTTGAAGTTAGCGATGCATAGATATTACTTGAATAAACTTTGTGATAGCCTCAGCTTATGGCTAATCACCATTCACAGATCCATTTCAAATAATACCTAGAACATCTTATTTTCTATCATGTGGGAAGGGTCCTTTGTTGCGCATAACGAGGAAAATATGGTAGCTTCACACAACTACAGATCCATAGTGGGGAATTGTGAATCATCCGACAACCTCTAAGTGATTAGTGTGCTCAATAATAAGAGCCACACATAGTGGAATACTTTTCCCTCCTCCTGTGCTTGGCAGCAATCATCTAGGTATTGGGTGTGGATCCTGATTATCTTCTTTATTTAGAGTTATCACCATGTTGGACCCCAGTTTGTAATGGGGCAAAAATTCCACCAGTCATTTAAATGGTGGGGGGTGGGGGGGGGTGCGACGATGATTTTATGAGTCCCCCATTGGCAGGGGTTCAACAATAGCACCCTCGAAGCTAAAAATAGATGTAAAATTGGCTTGTAAAATATTGTAATTTCATAGTCAATCTGAGCTGTTCATTAGGCAGATGATCTGAAGGTATAAGTTATGTTTAATTTTGGGTTTTTTTCCCTAGAAGGCAACCCCTTGCTATAGATGAGGGAATTGTATTAGGCTAGATATTTGTGTGTATTCCGATTGACAAAGAGAGAGGATATTGTGTGAGAGCGAAGGGGGAATTACATCGAATTTGCTATAGGTTGTATCTCTTAATTTTGATATATAATATAAATGAAGGACTAGTTGTTTCTCTGTGGATGTAGCCGAAATTGGGTGAACAATGTATATCTAGGTCTCTCTTGTTTTATGCGTTTTTTGTGTTTATATTTCTGCAATATTTTATGTGTTCCATTGCTCTGTAATATATAATTTTCTAACAACTGGTATCAAATTCGAAGGTCTATTTGGCTGATAAACTCATAGGAGAGAAGGGTTCATGGTTTGAGTGGGAGCAATGGCAGAAGATGGTAGGTTTAGGGTAGAAAAATTTAACAGCCAAAACTACTAGTCGTGGAAGATGCAGATGGAAGATTACATGTATTAGAAAGATTTGTACCTACCATTGAGCGAAAAGGTAAAGAAGCCAAAGAGTACGATAGAAACATAATGGGATATTCTTGACAGAAAGGCACTTGGAACAATACAAATCTACCTAGAGGTGTCGGTAGCTTCTAATATTTCAAAGGAAACAACAACAAATGGTTTAATGTCAGCATTGGCCAATCTATATGAAAAACCCTCAACCTCAAATAAGGTATTTCTTATGAAGTATTTATTTAATATGAAAATGTCAGAAGGTGGATCTATTGATGATCATTTAAATGAATTTCATATGGTTACTAGTCAATTAAGTTCTGTAGGGGTAACCTTTGATGATGAGGATAGGGCTCTGTTATTTCTGTGATCATTGCCAGAAAGTTGGAATGGTTTAGTTATGGCCACTAGTAACTTTGCCTCTAGATCTAGTACTTTAAAGTTTGATGATGTTGTCGGTGCAATCCTTAGCGAGGAAATGCAACATAAAATCTACAATGAGACATCAGGTAATAAGATAGCTCGGCGATGGTAGCTTACAATCCTATGATTTAGTATCTCCATTTTTCATACAAGGTCTATGAAGTTGTGTTTTGTTGAGTGCTCAAGGGTTTTTCTTGCAATGTGTCAAGAATTTTATCCGAGGTAAAAGTATTTAAATGCTTCTATCCATAAGTGTATTCTCTAGCTCTTTCATTTTACAATGGAAATGATACAAGATCATATCTAATGTTTCTTTTTCATTGTGCATTTTTGTAGGTTTATAGGGAATTTTTGTTAAAAATTTAAGGTAAGATTTCTTTGGTTGTAACCAACACAATTCTTCTAAGGAAATGGAAAACAACTTCCAAAATGCAATCTTCCAGGTGAGTAATAGTAATGTTCATAACACCGCGATTAGAAAGTTTCCTTTAATTACACGATTTATTGGTTCGCAAGTTTTTCTTTTTATTTTACTCCATTAGGGTTATAGAGAAGGGTTTTACCCCATCTCAAACCCTCGGGTCTTTCCTACTTTGGAAATGAACAATTTCTATAGTGTTTCTAAACCAAATTTCATCGATAGAAATACAAGGTTTTAATACTAGGTTATATAAAATAGTTTTCTTTGATTTTCCTTTTTAATGTATGTAGGGTTTCTTTTCTTACTAGTTTAATGTCATAGTTGAATACCCTTAACTTCAATTGAATTCTATGCATATTTTCTAGATATGATTTATTTAAGTTACCTTTAGATTGCATTTATATGGTATCTAGTTTGAACGATCCTCCCTTCTTTCTTGTGCAGGGGGAATTATTGGGAGTTATCATCACGTCGATTCAATGTAATTTATCCATCTCTATTCTTAGAAACTCTTCTGGTTCCATAATTTTATTTCCTTTTAAACTTACAGGTGTTCAACCAATAGTGAAAAAATATCATCCGGTTGTGTGTGTGCTAGATAAGCACTATAATGGCCTATTCCATTGCGTGTTAACTCACGACATTATTGGCAAATTCAGGGAATCTTCACTGGTTTTTTTTTATAGATTTTAGTAGTTAAAATTGTGCTACCTTTAGATTGGACAAATTTTTGAACCCTCTAATTGCTTTTTCAGGGAAAAGGGTTGTTTTATTTTATAGAGACAAGGATTGTAACAATTGAATTCCTATCGGGCTAATTTTTGTTCCAGGCTTTGTTTTTGTTCTTTCTGTTTTTATACCTATCTAGATGGTTTGATGAACAACGTAAATGACAATACTTCTTACATAGTCTTAACCAATATATTGTTTTGAATAGATTATTTCATTCTTAGGTAATTAAGAATTATTATTTTTCCTCATGATTTTTCTATGGACAAATTTTGTCTTTTAAATATTTTGTAACAGAAGAGTTTTCAACTTAGTAACATAAAATTTTCTATATAGATTCTATGTGTTCACTATATATTAGTTTTGGTTCTCGAGCTCACTCACATATTTCAATACTAACATTATTTGTCATTGTTTACTAATAGTGTATGCATTTTTAGTTTACAACACCAACTCTTTCTCCTATTTTTTAAAAAGCTTAGTGTTTATTATGTTTATATTACTACAACCTTTCTAATTATTATTATAGAGAGTTACTCATGAAAAAAATGAGAAAGATTCTATGAATAAGATGTTTGAAATTTCCAAAAAGGCTTTCCCATTCTCTTTAACCTCCATAATACCTGTTTGTTTAACACACACACACACACACATATTCTTGGTTTTTTTTTTTTTCGTTTAAACTTACTATAGTAGAATCTCATCAATGTATCATAGTATTCATGACTTTCCTTCTTTATTTATTTTTGGTATCTTCTAACCACTTGACTAACATACATCTCATAACTATAACATATTCCATTAACATAATCTTTTATACTTCTTATATGGAATCATATTATTCCTATTATACAAATTCCTCCATTCCTAACTACTAATAACATTTGAAAATATAACATAAAATTTCTCTATATTGATCAATAATGATAAATTAATTTTGTCTCAAGTTCAATTACAAAAAATCAACACACTTAATACAAAATATTGGTAGGCTAATTCTATTTTGTAGTCTTCTCTCTAATTAGGAACATAATAAACCAGACTAGATAGTAAACAATTTCTTTTTCAATTGCTAACTACAAGATATAAGAGTTAGAAACACCGACTTAAATAATTTTTCATGGGAAATTGAGAATCAAGTATCTAGCTCCTCCCAACATTAACACAACATTTGTTGGTCCCCTCGAGTAACTAGGCCTACAATTTTGTTTCTCTATTTCTCCCTTTTTACTTCTCTTCAGTCTCTCTAATTCAGTTCTCAGAATTCTTAAGGCAAAATACAAAATTTACAAATATATTATCCATCTACCGCTCTTTGGGTGGTTATTAACTGCCTCCACCTCATCAATAGGTGGAAAGTAGCTAAATTCTCATTAATGAGCTTTTGTTTCCCACTTTTGAAGAGAAATCCCTATCTTTGAGGAAACATTTAATTCGCCAATATAATAATTCTAGATTTAAATATAATCACCCAAATTAGATGCCTAGGACTTGCTGATGGATATTTTTTTTTTGTAATTGATTGCAACCTTTTTCCTCTTTTAGCCATCTGTACTTCAACCATTAATTTCCCAGTTTCATCTTTATTCATAACATAAAAACATAATTAAATATTTACAAGTAGCAACTTTAACAATTTTTATCAATAAAATTACTGATAATTAAATGCCTATATGTATTTTAATACAACATACTTATTTAAACTTATGCACATCTAATTTCAATGGAATCCTTAAACTAAGGGATATCACATTGCCCCCCCTTAAATTTGACACCATCCTGGTGTCTATTCAATACTTCCTTCTTGGAAATCATTTTAAAACTGTTATTAAAACATATAAGTGTATTCTTCCTTGAAAGCATCTTCCAATTCCTAAGTTCTTCCTCTGTAGTGTAATGTTTCCGTTGAACCTTCAACTGCACCACATCTCTATTCCGGAGCGTAACCACCCTCTGGTCTAGAATACACAATGGTTCTACTAGGAACTCTCCCTCTAGTTCCACATGTACAACATGTCAATCAATCACATGAGATGGATCATTTACATACTTTTTTAATAATGAAACATGAAACACATTATGAATTTTAATGTAGACTGGTAAGGCTAGTTGTAAGCAATAGGTCCAACTATGGCTAACACTTCAAAGGGTCCACAATATCTAGAACACAACTTAGAAAAACTGCCAAGTTTGAGTGTACTCTTCTTTTGTTTGACCTTCAAGTATGCATGATCTCCCACACTGAATTCCTTCGGAGTTATTTTAAGGTGTTCATAGATTTTTTGATGATCTTGGGCACTTTTCAAATTCTGTTTGACTTGCTTGACTAGTTATTCCATTTCCTTTAACATGTTGGGTCCTAATATCAATCTAGCATAGTATTTTATTATGATAAATTCAAGCCCCATTATTTCTAACATAGTCTTTTATTATGATAAATTCAAGCCCCATTATTCTTTTGATAATGACCACGAACACATATATTTATATAGCTGATTATTCTGTTAAGTAGTTACAACCATTCTTAACTACATTTTTTTTTTTATGTAACTTGACTACAAATTAAACCCCTTTCAATAGTTAATTGATAGTTGCAATGGTTGATTGTCTGGCCTAGTCAACTAGCTAAATAGGGCCCCCAACATATTTCCAACCTTTAGATATTTCTTCATCTCGAAGAAGACGAAGATTAGAATAAAACATCAAAAAATTTAGTGTTGAAAGTTACAAAATCAATGTTGTATTATTATGTTGCTTCAGTGCTTGGTGGTGGTGTTGATGCTATTGATTTTATCAGAAATGATGCTACTAAAGATGCTTGATCTATTGGAGCTAATTATGCTTGTTCTTTAGGGAAAAAAATTGTTGATTGCTTTGGTTCATTGATAGATTCTTCATTAATATGTTCTTTAGCTTCATTTTTTGTTCCTATTTTTTCTAATTAGTTAATATAATCTCTTATCATAGTGAGAATCTCTTACAAATTTTCTTCAATTTTAGATGCTTGAGATGTAGATGTACTTGGAATGTTGAAAAAAAATTAGATGAGGAAGAAAATCCATTGGCATCTATTTCATTATCACATGGGAAGTTATTGGTAGCTTGATGAAGAGTTGATGAATATGTGGTGCAATTTGATGTAGTCATCTTTCAAAAGGCTTTGCATTCTTCCAACATTCATTCTTCTTTTAGATTTAGTCTTTTCATCTTCACCAAATAGTCAAGACTTTTCTAGGATAGGTGTGTTTTCTATAACTTCCAAGCATAGTCTATGCCTCTCCTACATGCTCTCAACTTATTTTAGTGTTCCTACAATGTTTTTCAATCCAATGTTGGATTCTACTTGATCATTCCTATCATCCTAAAACCATAGATGTTCTTGAGTTAATAGCCCAAATTCAACTTCTTTTCCTTATAGATCTATCTTAGCAATGCATTACATGTTTCTAAGTCAAATGTAGCTTTTATTGTGTGACTAAGGTCCTCAATGATGACATACTAGACTTTCAATTGACTACATGTAGTGGTGAAATATGTAAGCTAATTATTTAGGAACTACATTCATCCTAAAAGCATGTCCTCTTGTGCCTTCTAATAATTCTACCTTTATCTCTTCAAATTTTTCGTATCATTGCTGAAAAGTTGTACCTATTGATGGATCTCCAAATTGTCTCTTTTTTTGGCCCATTCTATATCCACATTCAATATAGTTTTTCTACTAGGCTAAAACCTTCATGAAAAAGCATCCTTTTGATGACCAATATGACCTTTGTTTATCTAAATATATATAATTAACTTAGTTCAAGTTGAAATGTGACATATGCTTGATCTTAGATTGATTTGTGGTTTTTATTATTATTGCATATGTTTTATATGAAATTTAATGTGATCACTAGTCCATTGATTCTACGTCAATGTTGATGAAAATGTTGATGAAAATGTTGAACCCACTCCTTGATGTCAATTGGGAGAATGGGTAATTCCCTAATATGGTAATACTCCTAAGGTTATCTCCACAGTTCTAATCTATGGATTTCTTTAGACACTTTGGGAATAAAATGGGTACTTTTTTGGATGTAGATAAATCTTATAAAACTAGTGGAAGGATGGCAATGGGAAGGATTCTAGTTAACCTAGACACGTAGGAAGGATTGTATACAAAATTAAATTTTATCTATCAGGTTTTGTGACAAAAATGGGTTTTATAATACGAAGGAATACCTTTTCAATGTCATCGATGTCACAATATTGGCCATGTCCTAAATGATTTCCATCTCCCATTCAAGTGTAAAAAAGGTGAAAAACCTCCTAAGAGGGAGGATTACATGAAGGATGAAGGGGATAATGTAGGAGATAATTTAAAAGACAACTCTCTACCAACATACTAGTTGGAGGATTCTAAGTGTATCATGATGGAAAGGGAAGAAAACCTTGATGGTGGCATAGCGAAAAATCCCAAGCAACTCGAAGCTCCAGTGGGTAGCCCATATTCATATGGAAATGCAATTATTGATATTTACACTCCTTCCCTTCTTGTTTCAAATATTATTAGTTCTTTTTTATCTCTTGAAATGAGGTTAAGTTATATGTCTGTGTCTTCTCCCATAGCCTCTACAACCCCTTCTCCTTACAATATGTATGTGGTTTCCTTTCATATTCGCCTTGTCCCCTTTACTTGTGTGTTTCCAATTCCATCCTCATCTAGGACAAAACGTTTCTACTTCTGAGGCATTATCCAGATATAACCTTATATCACTCAATAAGAGTGACTATGTATTGAGTATAGGGGATGTGGGGCCTTCTTCCCCTATCAATCTCGAAGGAAGTTTCATGAGAAGAAAATAAAATATCTATAGAGCCAAATTAAAGGCCAACCTAGATGTCACAACATGAAAATAGAAGTATATTTTTGGGATTCCTAAAGTAATGTGGGCCCCTATCCTTTCTTCCTCGTGATCTTTCTATATTTCAACTATATGGTTTTGGCTAGCCACTCCAAAAAACTAGCCATCATAAGGTTGGTTTTATCTAAGCCTATTAATATTATATTTTTATAAGAAACATTAGGGAATGGGGAATTTATTGTTAGGGCATTGGAATCCCTCCTTCCAAGATGGAGTTTTGTGGCATCTGATGACAATGAGAGATTCAATGGGTTAATGATTGTATTTAATCAAAAATATGTTAATATTATTGGTACATGAGGGTTTGATATGGTCCTAGGAGTAGATATGTTTTCTTTTGAACTCTGGAAGGAGATGAAGGTGGTCAATATATGTGGACCTTGTTAGGAGAAGATCTCTTTCTAGAATCGATTAATGACTCATTCTTTATAAAGATAGATAATTTAGTGGCTCGAGGAGATTTAAATTGATCTCTTAGGGCATAAAAAATATGGGGTCCTCATGCCCATATAGAACCTTTATCCAATTACTTCAGTCATATATTATAGTACCACCATATGTTCAATGTGGATTTGATAAGGTATAAAGCCACCTAGAGAAATAGGAGTACTAGTGATGCAAGGGTAGCAAGATGGACTGATTATTTCTTATGGTAGAGTCCTTATTGGAAAGAACACCCTTATTTCATTAGTAGATAGGGATGGGGGGTGAATCTGATCACCATTCAACTTTCCTGGAAGTGAAGAGGGGAAATAAAAAACCAAGTAGCCCATTCAAATATAACACATCTAGGTTAAAAGATGAATATTTTTGTAATCTGGTGGTTAAAAATTGGACTCCTTACAATATTGATGGGCAATGATTTGTAGTGGTTCAATTTGTTGAAAATATTAAAAAGGTGAAAACATATGTGATTTAGTGGTCCACCCTAAAAATATAAAGGGGAGAGGAATCCCTAAAGGTTGTGGAAGTGGATTTGGAGAGACTAGAGGCTCCCAAAGGGGAGGGATATTAGTTAGAGGAGACAAAGAAGAGGATTATTTAAATGGAAACAACTAAAAGGAGATTATTGTAAGAAAAGGAGGAGATGTGAAGACAAAAAATTCATGTTATATAGATGACGAGTGGTGATGAAAACACAAATTTATTTTGGTAGTGTGCTAATGGTCGTCAAGCACACAATATTATCTGGGCTTTGGATGACCCAGAAGGTGGTAGAGCCACATCTTTCAAAGACTTAGCAAATCTAGGCAAGAACCACTTTAGTAGTTTGTATAAGGCCCCTCATGAGGAAAATACTTCTAAGGTTATAACTGTGGATCGAGCCTTCCCTAGGTTCTCTAGGGAAAATAAAATGTAATTTTAATGGAACTAGTATTTGAGGTCAAATTATATAAAGTTAGCAACTTTTAGAAGGATAAAATCCATGGATATGATTGATGGTTGGTTAAACTTTTTACAAGTATTTATGATATTGTGGAAATGACCTGTTAAGAGTGGTCGACTCTCATCTATCTGGCATAATTCTTGACTCATCAAATTATACCTTTATTTGCCTTATCCCCAAATCAGAGTCTCCTCACTCCTTTGATGACTTCAAACCCATACCTTTATGCAACCACATCTAGAAGTGTATTGCAAAAATCATAGCCAACAGATTGAAGTTGATCTTATCAAAAAATATTTCGAAGGAACAATTTGCTTTCTTTGAAGGAAGGAAGATTCATGAGGCTATTGGGGTTGCTCAAGAAGGGCTTCAAAGTTTAAAGTCAAAGAAACTGAAAGGCCTATTGATTAATATTGAACTTTCCAAAGCATATGATTGGCTCAATTGGATATATATCAGATTACTTATGACTCATTTGGGCATTGAAGTTCCTTTTATAAGTTGGGTAATGAGTTTCATTACCATAATTTCTCTTTTTTGTTCTCATCAATGGGTCATCTACTTATTTCTTTCATGTTCAATGTGGTTTGTGTTAGGGATGTCCTTTATCCTCACTATTATTCTTGTTGGTAGCTGAAGACCTTAGCATACTGTTAGCTTAAGGAAAAAAATAATGGAGACTTAAGGGGTGTTGTTGTAGTGAAGGACATTTACATCATTTTTCTATTATTTTTGGATGACATCATGTTATGCAACCAACTCACAAATATATAGATCAACAACTTAAAAATTATCCTCTTCAATGGGGAAACCTCCTTTACATTACATAAATGAAGAATTCTTGGATTATACAAATGACAAGGCCTCCTTTTTGTATATAGGAGTCTAAGGGGTCACAATATAATCAAATCCTACATAACAATAATAATGTAAGGGCACAACAATAACAATAGTGGGCTTCTATGGGGCACAACAATAACAATATGGGGGCTAGATGGGCACAACAATAATAATAAGGGGGGTACACTAGTATTATAGGGACCTAAAATGCCCCTCTCCTTCAAAAACGTGTTGTCCTCAATGCTTGAGTAGTACTAGATGCTTCTATATAAAATTATCATCCTCCAATGTGGAATCTTCAACGGGTAAGTTCATCCACTTAATGAGATACTCTGAAATTGATCAATTACATAGCTATCAAGTTTTTGATTCTGTGACTGCTTCAGCCTCAAATATTATTTTTCCTTCTTCATCAAGTTCTGGCAACACTATATAAATTGGAAGCTTGTCGCCAATAACCTTATTTAAGCATTAAAAATGGAAAAATGGGTGTACTCGGGATGATGCAAGCAACTCCAATTTGTATGCTATAGTACCAATATTTTGCAACACCTTGTAAGGACTGTAGTACTTAGGTGATAATTTATTATCCTTCTTGGTTTTCTTGAGATACATTTGTTTGTATGGTTGTACTCATAAATATACCGAGTCACCTACATCAAAACTTATTTCACTACAATGTTGATCTGCATGTTGTTTCATTTGATTTTGTGCCATGCTGAGGTTATCTTTTAACATTTGGAGAACTTATTGTTGATTCTCGATGTGATCTTCCACTACTTGACCTTAGAATTTTCTCTTAAAGATGATGTGATGGATGGTGGATGATATCCATAAAGTGCCATAAATGGGGTCATTTTTGCTGCAGTATGGAAGGAAGTGTTATACCACCATTCAAATAAAGTTAACCACTTGACCCATATGTTTGTTTATCAGATACAAAGCAACGAAGATATCCTTCCAAACAATTGTTCAATATCTTAGTTTTCCCATTAGATTGAGGGTGATAATATGAGCTAAGATAATTGACTACCAATACAAGAAAATAATTTTGTGAAAAAATTTCTAGTGAAAATGAGATCTCTTTCACTTACTATAATCTTCGGATTTCCATGAAGCTTTTTAATTGTTTCCATAAATGAAATAGCAATTGTAATGGCTTTAAAAGGATGAGATAATGCAAAGAAGTGTGCATACTTGGTAAGTCAATCAACTACCACCATGATGACACTCTTTCCTTCAGAATTGGGTAAACCTATGATAAAATCCATTGACACCTCCTCTCAACACTGACTTGGAATGGCTAAATGGTGTAACAGACTTGGGGTCTTAATTGTATCAACTTTATTTTGTTGGAAAGCAAAACATTTCGACAAAAACTATTTAATATCAGATTTAAGGCCATCTAGAAAAAAAATTCCTTCTTGACCGTATGGTAAGTTATTAAAAATCTTGAGTGCCCTCCTAAGGACAGGTGTGAATTTCTAAAAGAATCTTTCGTTTGAGTTGGAAATTCTTACAAATATATAACTGATATTTATACCATAATGAATCATTTTTCCAGCTAAATTTATCAAATGTATTGGGATCTTGCTGCAACTTTTGAATGAGTGACCACACCTCTTCATCATTCTTCTATTCATCCCTTGCTTCAGGTATCCACTCAAGTTGGATAATAGAAATGGCACCAAGTAATTCTTCCACATCCTCATCCTTTCTTGAGAGTGCATATGCAACAACATTTTTCTTCCCTTTTTTGTAGATGATTTCAAAGTCATAACCGAACATCTTTTTCACCCATTTTTCTACTCTTCTGAATATGTTATTTGTTCCAAAATGTATTTAAAAATATAATGATCTATTTTGACCCTGGAGTGTCTTCCCATTAGGTAAGGTCGTCATCGCTTCAATGCATGTAGTACTGCCAACATTTCCTTCTCATAAATAGGTTTGTGTAAATACTTTCCTTTGAGTGGACAACTTTAAAAAGAAATGGATCTTTCATCTTGCACTAAAACAAAATTTTTGGCTTGTTGGGGCCTGACCTAGGTTTGGAGTTAATTAGCCAAACAAATCCCTGTACTACTAGCCCTTTCGGTAACAGTCCATGGAGCGCGGACTAAGGTCTCACCCAAAGTAGTATGGGAGGGTGTTGGAACCAGGTTTTTGAACCCTTGAGATTTTTGAGAGTTTCGGCTGGTCCCACTGATTGTCCCTATGCACAAGTCACTTCACGCACTTCCCTATTCCTCATGCCCTAATATACTGCCTTTGCGTAGCCCTAACCAGGGGTTGTGGAGCTTCCGCGCTACTAAAGCAGTGCTTTGCGCTATTACCCGAGATCTTACTTGTCTTCCTGTACCAGTTAATTATCTTCGTGTACTTGGATGTCTTATGTTATATTTATTTATACAATGCATTCATATGAGTTCGTGCAACAAATAAACAATATACTTGTAGATTATACCCAATCATACATTAAAATAGGAAGGTTGAGAAATATGGTAAACTTCTCTTTATTGATTGTTCCAATGGTTACAGGCTCGACCTCCCCTGTACACTAAATTGTAGGAGTCTCTACACTTAGTTGCGGATAGCTAGGCCTCTGCGCACTTAGCTACAAAGCCTTCTCCTACTCTACGACCCAAAGACACACTTTACACTTCAACTCAATCACTTAGACGTATCATCCTCTTATCCTATTCTCTATTAGTTATCTTATACACTTAGAGCCTCACTCTATTTATACAATCCCATGGTCCGTGGACGATGGGTAGGGCTATCCAGCTGACATTACATTACAAAACTATGGTGGACAACCCTATGACTCTATTATGATTTCGTGCTCTGCGCCCACAATTCATGGAGCTTTTACAAAAGGATTTGGTCAAAACTTGAGCTTTAAGCCCCAAAACATGCCTTGGGAGGATTCCATGCCCAACAGGCCCCCAACACAAACATCGTGACTCACCCTCGAGTCACTCTGTCGGCATAGAGATCTTCACGCAGAGTTCTTCCAACTGTGCTTGAACTGTTGGAAGGTCAAACGCACTGAGTTGCTACCTGCTGGATCTATTGTACGCGTTGTTCCGAGACCACGGTGTCAGAACAACTTCCCTACATCTATGTATGTATCCCTTACATTTGTTTATAGTCCCATGCCTTTGTCTGGATCCTTGGAGAGTGAAGACTTTGCTTCTGCCGACTAGTCAGATAGTGAGGCCACCCATGTAGGGCTTCAAGCGATTGCCATTCACTTTTCCTAAGAAAGGATCTCCATTTAGTTTGACTAGCTATACCACGCCTCTGTCTCTGACCTCCTTAACAACGTATGGTCCCATCTAATGAATTCTGAGATTTCCCAGGAATTTATCAAACTTAATGTCATACATCAGCACTAAATCATTTACCTTTAAGGTGTGCAACTTAATATGGAAATCGTGTCAGGCATTCTCATGTTGCTTTTGCACCTGCTAATGAAATCCAGCTATGAACCATTCCTCCTCAAGTTCTTCCAACTGCACAAGCCTCTCTTCTAGGGCTTCACGGTCCATCATACCTGTGAGCACTACTATGTGTAAACTAGGTACAATATACTCCATTGGCATGACAACTTCCATGCCATAAACCAAACAGAAAGGTGTCTGTCTCGTTAATTTATTGCACGTTGTCCTATAAGCCCATAGTACTGCAGGTCCTCGCAGGTCCCCGCAGGTCCCAATCACTCCCCTGTGCATTGTATACTTTTGTTAGCGCAGTCTACAATATTTTGTTGAATGCTTCTACTTTCCCATTGGCTTGTGGGTGATACGGTGTGTTTTTCTAATGATACACCTCGAACTCTTCTGTTAGCGTGCTGATGGTTTTGTTCAGGAAATGTGTACTACAGTCACTCATTAAGATTTTCGGACAGCCAAATCAAGTCAACACATGTTCAAACAAAAACTTCGTAGTCGTGGCAACCGTGTAGTCTTTGACCGGCTGTGCTTCCACCCAACGAGTTAGGTACTATGTAACGGTGATAATATATCGTGCGCCCATTTTTCCCTGAGGTTTTATAGGTACTACAAAGTTGATTACCTATTTCTCGAAGGGTTGCAGCATCATTTGTGGATTCAAAGGCATCTCATTCCTCCGTGATGGTTTACCTTTCCTTTGACATATATCATAGCCCTTACAGTGTGCTTTTGAATCCTAATGAAGGGTTGGACACCACAACCTTGCGTGAAGACTCTTTTGTGTGGTCGCTCGTCCTACATAGTGTCCTCCTACAGTGCCCCCATGCACTTCCATGAGGATCTAACTTCATTCAAATTGAGGTACGTACCTTCGTAGTATCTCATCATTGCCCATTTTGTATAGGTGCCCTGCGATGATAGAAAAATTAGCTGTGTGCACCACCAATTCCTTCTTCTGTTGGACGGGGTATTACTTCAGCGCAGTCCCCATTGTCAGAAAGTGGATTATATCTTCAAAGTGCCCATTCGCTACATGCACAACAAAGGGTTGTGTGTCAAGTAATCCTTCCTCCAAACTAGTAGGTTCCTCTCTCGTCTCAATACGTGACAAGTGATCCAATCCCGCATTTAGGTGTCCAGGCTTCACCACAACCTCAAATTCATATTCTTGGAACAATAAGAGCCACCTGCATATGTGCCCCCCCAACACAGGCTTATTGACCAAGTATTTTAGCATGGAATGGTCTATATACATATTGAAATGTCTTCCTAGCAAATAGTGTCGGTATTTTTGGAGTGCGTACACCATAGCCAACCCCTCACTTTCGATTGTGGAATAGTTCTTTTTTGCTTTGGACAACCTATGACTTGTGAACGCCATAGGGTTATCCAAGCCCTCTCCACCCTCTTGTGTTAGCACCACTCCCAGTTCTATACATGACATGTCAACATGGACATGAAACTCCACATCCCATTTTGGGAAGACCAGGATTGGGGCGGAGGCCAATTTCTCTTTTAGTACATCCAGGCTCTTCATGCAATCATCATTCCAACAGAACATGACATCATTTTTCAACAGTTTTTCCATTGGCACGGTGATATGGGCATAGCTTTTGATGAACTTCCTGTAGTACCCCGTATGTCCCAAGGTAGCGCACAACTGTTTAACACTTCATGGTGCTTCCAAATTCAAAATTACTGCAATCTTCATGGGGTATACCATTAGTCCTTGTTTGCAGACCACATGTCCCAACAGGTTCCCAAAGGGAACGAGGAACATACACTTTTTGAGGTTCAGTGTGGTTTGGTGTCATCGGCAAGTATCCCGCATCAAGTGTAAGCTCACTACATGGTGCTTAACCAATCTAAATACAGTCCAATCATCCAGATAGACCTCCAAGAATTTGTGGATATATTCTTTGAATGCTACAAAAACTATGCATGAAAATATGGTAGGCACATTCTTTAACCCAAATGGGATAACAATGTATTGAAAATAGCCCCACTCATTCACGAAGGTGGTCTAGCTCCTATCTTCCGGCATGATTTTGATCTAGTAGTACCCTGAGAACCCATCAGTAAAAGAATATGCTTCTTGCTCGCCGACATTTTCCAATCCTTCATCTGTGAACGAAGTCGGGAATGGGTCATGCACACATGCATCATTCAATTTCTTCAGGTCCATGCATATTCTTAGCTCGCCCTTCTACTTCTTATCCTGCACTACCATATGGCTTACCCAATCAAATTCTTCCACTAGCGCAATGATTCCAGCTGCGAGCATTTTGTCTAGTTCTACACGAACCTTTTCTTTGTACTTCGAATTCAAGTGGTAAGGCCTTTGCTTAACCGGCTTCACATTGGGTTTTAGGGTGATCTTCATCATCCCTAAATTGCCAATGATCCCCTTTAAGTCCATGATCTTGGTCAGGAATAAGTCTTGGTACTCACGGAGTAACTCAATGACCTTATCCACCATGGCATCATCCTAGTAGTCACCGAGCGTTGCATATTTCGATTCGACCTCCATACCAATGTTTACCTGCTTTGTCTTTATCGGCGTGGTAATGTCAGGGTCTTTAATCAATGGCCCTTGAACTTTGCGATAACCTTCAGTTTCTGGAATGTTAACTTTTCGCAGATCTTTGCCGTCTTATTCAATGTTTACATTGTAACACTCCAGTGCGTAGCTCAGTTGGGTCACCCAATTAGGCTTAAGCACTTCCATTGTCTCCTAGGGTATTTTAAGGATAATTGCTTTTACTGCTTGTAGTGCATCATCAATAGTATCCCACCAATGATCCTCAAACATGAAGGTTAACAGGAATCCTTCACGCAAGATATCCCATTCGTTTGTGCCATGGCGGAGCTCCATCTCTATATAGCAATTCATGGGTATAATATCCAGGGTATGATAGAACAGGTGAACCTACTCAGGTTGTGGCTCTTCCCCATAGACCTTTGTCCATTTTGCGAGGTGTGCACATGGATAATCCCGTTCATCATACTTGTTTTTTAACCACATCTGAGGCTTCCCAAACCGCATGCGCATCATCCTTCTGCATTTGTGCCAGTCCTCAAAACTTCTTTCATGCGTACCCCACCATCTTGCAGGTGTAGCCCGCAATACCCATTCCAAAGCGTCGAAGCGTTGTTATTCCATCACTTCTCTTTCAAATCTGTTCAGGAAGTCATCCACCTCGCTTAACCCATCATACATAAGTATATCTCTTACCTTTGTTGCTATGCAGTGCAGTGATCTCATCATCATGTTACAGTTGAGTGTGGTTACCTCATGTAACCGGTTCTGCCATTGTTCTATCTCCTCGTCAGAATCTGATGTGTAGGAGCTTTCGCACTCCCATTAGATTCAGCCATCCATGGTTGGATTTACCCAATCTTACTCCCATGCAGTTATCTTGTAGATGTAATCCAGATCGTCGTCGCTATCATAGTGACGCACTGGTTCTCTGTAGTGCAATCCTTCTGTAGGGTCTAAAGGTACCATTATGCGTAGAGACTTTTTCTCAAAAATCATCTTGTGTTTTTTTCATATTTATCACTCCATTAATGTCAGTGGCCCAATTTATTCATAATAGCGTAGGGTAGGGATTGGTGTCATCAAAAATATCTTTCTCTTCAAAATCTACTAGCACACTCGTTCCTTCGATATATATTGTGATTCCCTACAATCTCCCCATAGGTAGGATCTTTTGTTGGTTCGCCATTCGCAATTGGATAGGATACCATTGCAGTGAAGGCTTGCCCATGCACTCCCATGTCTACTTTGGCAAGATGTTTGTGTCCGATCCTAGATCCAAAATCACTTGGTCCATCTCATATTCCCCAATCTGCACGGTCAATCTCATCTCCCTTCCTATTTGCATCATGTGCTTCCTGAGCTTTCAGACTACGTACGGTTCTCTTGGCATGGTCCCAACGCATCTAGTTATGAGTTCTTGTAGCCCCTTTATAACCTTACTGTCACACAGTAGCTTCATGCATGTCTCCAAGAATGTAGTGAGCATCGATGGGTCCATTTTTGGCTCCAATCTCTCTTTACTTCCTGAGGTGGAGGCATTAGCAAATATCCTCTTAGCTTCCATGAAGGTCTCCTTAGCGCACTCCAAATCAAATTCTGGTTCCTTCGTTGGAGCCTTGCAAACCAAAGTACTTTCTTCAAGCTACTTTCCATTGTCATTCCCTGTCGTAATTCCACTCCAAAGCATGATATTTACATTAGGGTCTTCTCACGTAGCTCAGACCTCATCATTTGTAGGTTCTACTTCGAGGGAGGTTGGAGTGCTCCTTTATCGCGCAACCTCGCTCTCAGTGTGGGACAATTCTCCATCTCATGATCAAACAATGTACAATACAAGCATGATGGTCACGTTGGATTCATACAATCGCAGGCACAATACCCTGACCCTCCGCAATTGTAACATATTAGATGTCTGCGACCTCTTCCTGGTCCCCCTCCACCTCGGCCTCATTCGCGCCCCTACAATCTAGTGCACAACATTCCTTCATTTTGATCGAGGGGTCGTGTTTCAGCTTGAACTCTGTAGGTAGGAGTTTGATCCATCATCAGCTCATAACTTCTACAGGTGAACTCATCATGTCCCATTGACCTACAAAAATTATAGAACAACTGTTGTGAATTTTGTGTATACTTTTGTAATAGATGGAAGTTATCTGTAGCATGCTTTCCTCCTATCTGACAAATTCCACACCACAGTACAGGCATCGCGCTTGGTCTTACTTGTGCCTCCAGTCTTAATGGCATTGGCCCTCCTCCCACAAGGTAATTCATGAACACCGGGCAGTGGTCCTTATCGTGTCCCTGACCTTTGTATTTTATGCACCATACCTCATCGCACATCTCTGGGTAGGTTGTCCTATCTTGTTTCAAACTTTGCATCTCAAGGCACAAGTTTTTCAACTGCGCATGAATCTGTTGAACTCCTAGGTTGGGATCTTGTATCATGGTCTCATGCAATCTCATCGTGTCCTCTAAGGCCTCGACCTAAGTGGTTTTCCTATGTTGTGACAACGTGTTCCATAGATGCGACGTTAACGATGCTACAAACCATTTGCGGTGTTGCCCATCTATTAACCTCATGTTAGCTTCGCAAATTGTGCACTTCAGTCTTTGATCCAACTCCCAAGGGGTCTCACCTGGTAGCATTGTGATTTCCTTGAACTTGATGATCAACTATGCCTCTGACTTTGGCCTACTAAATTCTTTGTTTATAACAGCTTGCATATATGTGATCCCCGCATTCATATTGTCATTGGAATGCTTAATGTACCAAGTCAGTGTGTGATCCTGTAGGGCACTGACCAATGTTGCCTCTTTATATTGTCATCTGTGACTCCCTGTGCTTTCCATATAGCTTTTATCATGAACCAAAACTGGTCTGGATCTTCATTCCCTACTCCCTTAAACACTAGTAGCTTTATCGCGCTTGCCATACTGCTTCGTGTTGGGTATACGACCAAAGTCCCACATTGACTAGAAGTGGGGAGGATCATGGGTATATAAGGATGGACAATTATCTCCATTGGTATGAGGCCTTTTAGGGGTAAGTCCAAAAGCAAATCCATGAGGGCTTAGGCCCAAAGTGGACAATATCATACCATTGTGGAGATATGTGGCGTCCAAAGTTCTTACAAGTGGTATCAGAGCCATGCCCCGAAGTTAGCCAAGAGGATGAATCCTCAGAATGCCGAACGAAGGTGGTGGGCCCCGGTAATATCACAATGGGATCCGTGGATGAGCTCGGTTAGACAGGGGTAAAGCCAACACGGTGAAGAGGAGTTGACCTGGGATAGAGAAAGCTCTCGAGGTAGGTTGTGCTCCATGTAAGGCGTGTGCTTCCAACGCATTGGAGTGGAGAATCCTGGTTGGTAGAGAGTGGACAGATGGATAATCGTTTGAGGGGAGGCTCGATGGTCCTTTGTTCGAGGGGAGGATTGTTGGGTATACGACCAAAGTCCCACATTGACTAGAAGTGGGGAGGATCATGGGTATATAAGGATGGACAAATATCTCCTTTGGTATGAGTCCTTTTGGGGGTAAGTCCAAAAGCAAATCCATGAGGGCTTAGGCCCAAAGTGGACAATATCATACCATTGTGGAGATATGTGGTGTCCAGAGTCCTTACACTTCGCGGTGGTGGCGGAGGTGGTATGGGCAAAGATGGGGGTGCAGACAGTGAAATTGGTGATGGTTTGTGTTGGGGTGGTATGCGCAGAGTTCTCTGCCTTTTCAGATTGATTGAACTTCTTGGAGAAACCTGTGAGCTCTTCTTTGCCCCCTCGTGGAGTGATACAAGTCAAGTGAAAGTTGTTATTGTGATCCAAAGAAAGGTTGAGTCAGTTTTTTTTAAGACATTTTTCTTTCAAAAGTTCTAGAACTCTGATTCCAAGAAGATGTTGAGAAACTGAGCCATTGTGTACTCCAAAGTTTAATAAAGCTATCATTTTTGTGGTGCTGATGTGTCCTAAATCCACCCGAAATTGAATAAGGGGATCTAAGGTACACTATGTGTGTTTGATGGTGCATGTGTTTTATGGCTTCATGTTTTTGCTTTTTAATTTGTGTCTAGTTTTGACACATAAATGATCTCATTTAACACACATGAAGTTCAATGCAAGCAAGCAAAATACTTCTAACAGAATAGCATCAGGAAAGGATAATTAAGTTCAACACATGCATTTGTGTCACTACAACAAATAATCAAAGTTTTCAACATTGGAATTCTACCTCAACAAACAAATTCACTCAAATACAATCAAGTTCATGAATACGCAAACTCCAGCATTTCAAAGCAAAATCTACATCAACATTCTTGCAAACAAATTTAAGAACTTGTAAATCAAATTCCAATTGCATTGAATTGTAAGGGTGCATTCTCAGTTAAAACCGACACCCAAGAATTGAATTGAGTCAAATTTAATTCATTTTAGTGAGTCATTAAAATCATTGTAAGATTTTTTGGGTGCATTTTCGACAGTGTTCGACACCCTTCCTTTAATCAGAATCAAGTGAATGCACGAATTTTAACTCTAAAGAAAACAAGAAACAAGTTCACATTTCCTGCAAGCGAGCATGAGTATTTATTCAAGCAATTTGTGTCAAAACAGTACAAAGTTCAAACCTTCAAGCGAGCTAGAGTGAAGTTCATTGCAACAACCATCAAAGAAACCAAACAAATTCAACTCTAACACAAATTAAGCAAGTTGAGATCGACGTCAAGCGAGCATGGCTATTCCTTCAAGTGAGCATGAAGTCATCAAGTAAGGCAAGTGAGCATTCACACAAACACGACCGTCATCAAGCGAGCGTGAATTCCAGAGTTTAAGCAAGAAAGTTCTACAACTCTAGCAAGTGTTCCCAGTAAGTGCAATAAGCAACAAATCAAGTGAGCGTGCCATTCAAGTCCCATAGCAAGAGAGCTTGTCATTCAAGTAACAAAATCAAGTGAAACAGTTCAAACCACGACATCTACGACAAGAGAGACTGATTTCAAGTGAGCAAGTTCAGATGGCGCAACATATTCAGTTGTTAAACACTCTTCACAGTTTGATCATCTCCAGTGATGAAGACATGGTGCACATCAACAAAGAAACTCTTGCTGATTTTTCACGGCATCTACAACAAACACATGAAACCATTGAGTTTCTTCAACTAGAGTTGCAACTACAAAGAGATGAGCTGCAACAAAAGAGTGCTTCTTCCAAGTCATTCAACCATATAGATGAAGATAAAGATGTTGAATCCAAATCACTCATCCAAACAACTTCAAGTGTTGAACTTGTTCATGATCAAATTCAAATTTCTTCCAAACCCATCATCAAGCCCTGGGAAGAGATTCAAAATAACAAGAATCGACGAGGCTTAGGATATGTCACTAATGACACCAACTTATATCTCCCAGATTATTCCAAGCCAATTAAATTCGTGAGTGCAGGATTTCTTGAACCAGTCACCTCAGTAGGTTCTGAGAAAGTTGTAGACAAATAGAATTGCACACAACCTGAAGTTGCTGTCCAACCAAAATGTTCTCATTGTCAAAGAACCGGTCATATGGAAGATCAGTGTTTTGATCTCCATCATTGTTTCCATTGTGGCAAGCCCAATCATTCCTCAGAAAAATGTCGCAACCAACAAAAATCAGCCAGATTGAAGATACATTATGACTGGATCGATCCTTGGGAATGGTCATCCACAGTCAAAATATTGTCTCAGTTCTACAACCGACTACAATCACACATAGTGCAGCTAGCAGTGAACCAATGATGGTACTCTCATGCAGTTGAACGAGGGAGTACAACAGTGAAACTCTCCTACACCTGAAGGGGGGAAGTTCACATATTTTTTGGAGAAGATTGTCTCTCCTTTCAGCTGACAAAGGGGGGAAATGTCAATGAAATTGACAAGTGGTTGTCAGACTGAAAGTCTCGACAACATCAGCGAAGCAGCCAGTGGGCATCTTCATCAGCTAGTGGGCATTTGTCATCAGCAGTGAGCATCAACAAATTCGCCAGTGGGCGACCAACAACAACGCAACAGTGATCAACTTTCATCATAGCAAAAGCAACATTGAGTTGTTTTTCGACATCTTTAGCCAGTGGGCGATCATCATCAGCAAATACGCTAGTGGGTGTTCATCAAATTGTGTCAGTGGACACCAGATGCTGTTTTTAAGCAAAGGACAGTTGGATCCTTTTGGGGCTTGGAACATGATGGAGTTGTCAAGCGTCATTCCGAGATGAATTAGTCATGCAGCTGACTGAGTCTCTTCATATTACAGTTTCTTCAACATTCGGATTTGGCGGTTTTTTCAAGCAATATTTTTGAGGATCAACATGAGAACTTGGAAGATGGTTCCTCGTTCTTATTTTGGATTTATCATTGAGAGGGGGAATGTTAGCCTCTCTCATAAAACAATAATAAATCCAAAAATAAATAAATTAATTAAATATTCCAAGTTAGGAATTTGTGCCTAACTCTTGGGTTGTTCCTCTAAGATAGGAGTTAGTTTAGGTAAGTCCTATATTGGTGTGTGTCTGGTGAGAAATTATCTCAACCAAAGGAGAAATTCTCTCAACCAAAAGTGTCTAAGATAGAACGCACTATCTTTTTTTTTTTTTTTCTACGTAAAGGCTAATCTATATTAAGAAGAGAAAGTATTTACAAGAATTACATCATTCGAGAGGGGCGTTGCCCAGCCCTCTAGCAAAAACATCTGAGATTGACTATCTATCCAGCTGTACCCTATTACCATATATTGTCCCTGATGTAAAGCTTGGACAGAGGACATGTAAAAACCTGACGCTTGGATAGCCATACAAAAAGCAAAAAACAACCAGACCCTTTGAAGCCTGTAGACTCTACCAATGACACTGTAATTACATAGACAAGCCTTCGAATGAAGGACAGAAAGAGAACTGGTAGCGACCCATCTGATAGACAAAAAATACATTGATTTATCGCGGCAAAAACCTGGAAAAAGAGCGACCATGGAGACTCAAAACGGGCGGTTTGGGACCTCCGGAGGCAACAGATGCTGCGGGCTTGACGTATCCAGCCAATTCGCCATCTCCTCGTCCCATTGAAGCTGTTCCTCAAGGCGCGGTTGAGTTGTGCTGTGGATTTCCTCGCTCGCTTGAGTAGTATGAGCCGGAGGCAGAGCTTCCTGCTCCAGAGAGTCAGAGTTTAAGTTCTCCTGAACTTGGGTTGGTTGATGCTGAGATGGCGGGGCTATAGCAGATAGAGGACGGAGCATACAGAAGACTCTTCCCTCCATGTCTCCCAACAATATTTCACTAGACTGTAATTCTGCAGGTGCCTGAGAAGAGGAGGGATTTTCTTCAGGTGCTGCCTCCGAGAGATAAATTGACACATTCACAATTATGTCTGAACGCAAGAGCCTTCCAGGGATTCTAAGGCGGATGGGGAGGTAGGAGTCCGGCAACATCAGGAAGTCCTGCTCAGAGGACGAGGACGAATTCGTCATTGTCGCCCTGGGGACGAAGGAATTCACCTCCTCGCCTTCAGAGGCAAGGCGAATGCCAACTCTCCCACCACGTCGCGGTAAACCTCTGCTGCGAACCATGGCATTTAGCTTGCGGGTAATAAGATTAGGCTTCATCACCCTGAGGTATTCGAAATGAAAAATAACAGACCCGACTCTAGAACCTTGTAAGTTTTTCTGGGTTCTGAGCGACTTGGCTTTGTCCATGAATATCCAAGCCATTGCTTTCAGCTCATACAGGCTTGAATCGTCCGGCAGGTGATACATTAAGGACGAGGAGTGAATGATGTCTGAGGCTGGCGGCGAGTGTTTAAGAGTGAGCATAAATGCTTCCTCGGTTGTGGAGAAGCCATCTACCCTTCTCAACCCCGCGTGGCCAACGATTAGAGTGCTACCTTGCTTGCCTAACACCCGCATCCGGGTGATAGAACGCACTATCTTGAGAACACTATCTCTCATCTATTTATTTGTAACATTATATTCAATTTTTTAATTATAATGAGAGAGAATACATGAGGCTTCAACCCTTTTCCGCCAATATATTTTGTGTCTGGTTTTATATATGTAATCAATATGTTTCTGAGTTGCTTTAATATGTATTAGTGGAAGGTGGCTTAAGGATGATGGTGAATGGTCAGAAGGCTCAGAATACCAGTAGGGGTCCTTTTCTAGCTTCTTAGATGCTTTTTCATCAATTCAGCCTCAAAACAGGTCACTACAGGTAAACCTACAAGATGTCCTAATGTGTTTTACAGGATATCCTGAAAACCTACAAGATCCACCGTATTTCTACAGGATACAACCAAGAGAAACATTATGGATGTTGAAGGTGTTGGAAGGCTTAGGGAAGGTGGTTGGTGGATGGAATTAGGCAAGGGAGTGCCTAGGACCACTTTAGACCTCAAAACTAGAGTGTGAGATGACTGGATTTGCTGAGCAAGCATGGAGAATTATTCTTGTGAAATGGTGAAATTGGTGAGGGTTTTAGTGGAGGAATGGAATGATAATGGGTGGATGAATTTGGAATGAGGTTTTTGATCATTAAATATCTATGTACTTCTGAAACACCTGCACTGCATCAAACATTCACATTTACTCAAAAATCATGCAAACAAGAAGGATTTCAATTAACTAGGGAAAAAAAATTCATGATCTAGTTGCCTACTTCATGCATGAGGAAAACTTACATAATGAGATGAAATATTGATGAGATCTAATGTAATACTGAAGATGGAAGAAATGATAAATAAATCCTACTCTTGCAAACTGATCAAATGTTGGCTTAGGTACAAAAAAACCCTAAACTCTATGAGAAAGAAGAATTCTGTCTTTTTGGGGCTACATAGGAGTTATTTCCTCAAACCATGATCCTTGAAGGAAGGAGTGAGGCCAAAACCACCTACTGACAACTTTTTTATGGTCCTTTATCTCTTCTAAGATACTGCTGAATTAAAGCACAAATGGAAGCAAACTAATCAAATCTACAACTACTTGCAATGAAATAATTCTAAAGACAATTCAACCACGAAATCAACTAAAAGTACAAATACAAGAAGAGGAGCCTTTGGTGCTAGGGTTGGGCCCTAAACCAAGAGCTTCATCCTTTTGAGTTAACTCAGTTCTGGATCAAGGAAACACTCATTCTCATTATCAAAACAGAAAATTATATGGCAATATCTTCCACATGTCTTGAACTCGAAAATGGCTAGTGCTTTTACAACAAAAATTTGAATCCTAATGAGGCTCTAGGCCTCTTTATTTATAAATCTAAAGTATCCAAATACTTCCTTAAATCTAGGGAGGCTCGGCTCCTAGACTCGAGATAAACTAGCTCTTTAACTGTCACTTACTCCGCTGCATTTTGATCTCCATGACTTGGCTTCTTGTACTTCGAGCTAGTGTGATTGATGGGGGAATATTTGAATGAGTGAGGAGTAAATGATGAGCATTTACCTCCTAAAATCTGTCCTCCATGTCTCATTCGAGTTTCAGCCTTTAATTAGCCAAAATTTCCATGATTTCTCTCAAAAACTTGCAATTAATGCACATTAGTTCACTAGGCATAATATCTCAATTTGAGTCATATCATTAAATAAACTACAACCAAAATATGTAATAAATTGTGAGAAGAGTTGATTGAACTAAGTTAAGAGGTGGATTAAGGTCCATATAGTTACCCAATGAATAGGCTCATCACAATTCATTAATGACACGAATATGAAATTTATCTTTAATGGTGAGCTTGTTGAGCTCCCTATAATATGGACACATACCCCATGATCCATACTTCTTGTGCACCAATAATACTGGAGCATAGAAAGAAATTTTAATAGGTTGAATTATGCTAGCCTCTAGCATTTTTGCAACCATACATTCAATTTCACTATTTTGGGGATAAGAATATCTACAAGGCTTGATGTTTGGAGGAAAACTTCCTTGAATCAAGTGAATCATGTGATCATGATCACAAATAGGAGGGAGGCCTTTGGGAGTCTCAAACAACTTAGAATGATTTTCCAAGACTTTTTGGAGATCTGGAGCAATAGATGATTTTGATGTTTGAACCCCCAGTGAGCATAATTGAGGAATTACACCTCATTGTTCTTTCTTCAGTAGCTTTGTCATGCCATTAGAGCTGATTATATTTCATGGTTACCCAAAATACCCCTTAATTCAAATTCCTTTCCTTCCCCAAAAAAGATTCAGGAAATGTTCTTGAAAATTGACTGTTATTGTCCCCAAAGATTGTAACCATTGGAATCCTAGTACAAAATCAGCACCGCCCATTGGAATGGAAAGAATTTGACTATTCAATACATATTCCCCCATGGTTAGCTTGATATTATTTCACTTTCCAAATAAATTTATATTTCCTCCATTTGTAACCATCACTTGACACTTTAGCGCTGGATATAAGAAGCAATTCAAATCCTCGACTATCTTACAATGAACAAAATTATAAGTACTACCTGAATCAATCAACACTATTACCTTTTTCTTCTTGATATATCCTTCTATTTTTAGAGTTTGAGAAGTGGTAATTCCTTCCAATGCATTATAAGATATGGTTGGATTCATTTATTATTTCTCTGGGGTTGGTTCCTGGTGTATATCCTCATCTTTTGATATTTCTTGTTCCTTTTCTTCCTCCTCTTTGAAATCTATGTAGAATAATTTCTTATTAGCACACTTATGACCTTTAGTGTATTTGCTACACAATTGTAGCAAATCCCTTTTGCACTTTTTTCCTCCAATTATTGTCATCTCAACCTTGTAGGCTGTGGAAGACTAGGAGCAACAACACTTCCATGTTCATAGTTGTGAGTGGTAGACTTTCTTGTTGCCATGATTTTTCTTTCAACTTTTCTTGCCACCCTGAATTCCTTCTCCAATGAATTAGGTTCCCAAAGGTGAACCTCATGTTGGATATTATATTTTAAAGTCACTATGAATAAATCAATCATATGCTCCTCTGTAATATCAGTTACCCTAATATTCAATTTTTGGAAGTCTTCAATGTGATCCACCATTGAACCCTTTTGTTTGAGATTTATTAATTGGCTAAAGAAGGTGTTATTCTTTGTATATTCATAATATGATATCATTTTCTCTGTAAAAATTGACCAAGTGACAAGTGGTTTAGAGAGCAAATCGATTGATACCATACAAAGTGATTGTGTTCTAAATATAAAGATGAAATATATACCTATTGTGAGGGTTACACACACTGTAGATCAAAATATTTCTCCATCTATAGTATCCATGTTACCAAATCCTTGCCATCAAACTTCCTCATATATATCCTAGGAATGTGGTGGCTCTTAAACACCACCTTGGATTCTTTCAAATTGTAATTCATATTCCATTTTACCTCGTCATGATTTTCATGGATTACTTTGTCACAATCGAGAAGCCTTCCTTGCAACAACTTTGTCAACCCTTCAAACTTGACATTCATCGCATCCATGTCTACTTTACAAACATCCATGTTGTCTTTTATACCATCCGTGTCCTCTTTTAAGCCATCCATGTTTCCTTTTATACCATATATGTCCCCTTTCAAGGATCCATGTCATCTTTGGTTGCTCTTTGTGAGAGAAAAAATTGTTGCACTTGATCTCGTAACTTTGATATCTCATGTTGCAATTCTTCTTCTTCATGTGTCATAGTAGAGCTTTCTAAGGGCTTAATGGTTGTATAATTATTTTGTTTGGGAGGTATTTTAGAACAAAATACTAATATGTATGAATCAATATGCCCTTTGTATCACTTCAAATTGATTTTTCAAACAAAAGTATGCAAAATTAAAAAATACACACCTATTTGTTTCTTTCTAGGAGCTAGATCTTGAAGCAATTGTAACTCTGTGATTTTGGATCTCCAAGGTATAAAATTCATTCTTGCAGTAGCCCTATGAGTCTTATTTCCAACCCAACATGTCAGATCAATATTGGATTCTTCAAGAAAGAGTTATACCCAATCTCTCACGATGACATGATTATACACTGGTTCAATAGAGCTAACTTGTATGGAGTGCCATATGTCATGGTTTCAACCTTTGGCCCTAAAAATAATACCACAAAAACTAAAGTTTGTCCTCTTTCTATCACTTTTTATAAAATTCCAATCTAATGCTTGGCGAGAAAGTTATGTTGGTTTTCACTAGATCACCTATTTGAGATGGAATTCTGAAGCCTAAAAAAACCCTAACTTCCTCGGATCATATCTCCAAAAATATAACGAGACAAGATCTGAAATTTGTACATTAAGTTCACCAATATTTTGGCTCCATATAGTTTCAATTTTAGCTTTGTAATCATTGTAGGACAAAATTTATAGTGAAAATTCCACAATGGCCTATTTGAAGCCGGAAAACCATATAATCTAAAGCTTTGAAACCAAATGTTTTGCAACTAGCTCACAAATAGATAGATCAACGACTTAAAAAATATTCTCTTTGAGTGGGAAACCTCCTTCATATTACAAAAATAAACAATTCTTGGATTATACAACTGACAAGACCTCCTTTGTATATATAGGAGTCTAAGGGGTCATAATATAATTAGAGCCTACATAACAATAATAATGTATGGGCACAACAATAACAATAGTGGCCTTATATGGGGCACAACAATAACAATATGGGGGCTACACTAGTATTTTATGGAACTAACACATCATATTATTAATGACAGATATAGACGTAAAATTGCTACTATCAAAGAGGCCTTAACACTTTTCAAGAAAGTTACTAAAATGCAAGCAGATTATCAAAACTTTACTCTTTCCCCTCTTGAATTATCCAAAGATGATTCTATCAATGTTTAGAATCTTTTTTCCTTTCAATCTAACATTTTTCATGAATTTCTTAAGTACCTAGGATTCCACTTAAAGCCCAAAAATTATATAAAGTTTGAATGGTTGTGGCTAATCATTGAGATTGAAAAAATATTAAAATCCTAGAGTCTCATACGGTTTTCTAAAGCCAACAGATTAGTTCTAATAAATTCAGTACTTGAAGTTATACTAGTTTTTTGGATGTCCTTATCATAGATACCAAAGGGCATTCTGAATTCTATTCGTAAAATCTATTGTACTTTTTAATGGAAGTGGAAGAAAGAGGGAAAAGTCTTCCCATGGGTGAAATGGGACTTAAAAATGTTCAACTATTTGTAAAGGTTCGCTAGATATTGATATCCAATGATATTCTATGCACTGACATGGTTCATCAAAAATAGATTCACCCCTCTTCTCTTGAAGATTGGATCCATTCCCCAAACAAGAAGAGGTCAATAGTCTCGGCCATTTGGAAATCTCTATTATCCTTATTCTCTTTGGCAGAAGAAGGTTTGTCCTGGAAGGTTGAGAGTAGTAAGAATTTATATATTGGAATTGATCTATAGGTGGGTTATGGTGAAATTTTTTATTTTCCTCATGAGTTGGTTGAATTTCTACATGAAAATGGAGGTGCACGTTGAACCAATTGGTTGATAAAGCATTGACCTCAATTTGGGCATAGGGATGAGTTGATGCAATTCAATTAAACCAACCCCTTGAAAATTTTGAACACTGGAAATATTACACGGCTACTCTCAACATTTCCCGTGTATACCTTATAGATAGAGAAGATTCTTTATGTTGGTCACATTCCCCTTTTGGGGGGCATTCACCAAAGTCGGGCTACATTTTTATCATTGATGATAGGAGACTAGGGTATTAAGTCTAGACGTAGAAGAAGTTATGGAAGTTATGTTTCCTAGTCAAAGCTTATCTTTTTCAGTGGTGCATACTTGAAAATAAATTCCCTACTAGTGATAACTTAATAAAAATAACTATTGTCGAGTTGTGTTGGTGCGCCCTGTGTAAAATTTTTGAGGATAGTGTGGATCATATTTTATTATCCTATCCTTTTACAATGGGAGTTTGACAATCTGTTAAAAATTCCTTTGGTATAAGAACCAAATGGAAGGGTGCATATTATTATAATTACTATAAACTTTGGTGGACACAAGAAAACCCAAAAATAATTTGTGCTTTCTATCTCTCATTTGCTAGGGTATATGACTCTCAAGGAACTCTTAAATATTTCAATACAAACCTAATACACCTGACAGGATAGTATCATAGTTTATTGCCACTAGATGAACCCTAGTATTTCAACAAGAATGTTGTAAATCACAAGTCTACCAACTTTAATTATCAACCTAGGAATCACATAAACTCAAGAGGTGTCGATGCTATTTGTGCAACATGCAATGTGTACTTTTGTTGATATGAGGAATTAATCAAACTAAGACATGCAAAGACCATTTTATAAACTTAGATAAGGTAATATACTGAATCTAAGTTTGCAAGGAAGGAAATTATTGAAACATTTCTTGTCCTATTGCAAAAGAGAAAACTTTTATCTTCTTGCAAGGAAAGAAATACTTGGAAATGGGACCCTAATTTGCTACAAAATATAAATGATAGGAAACTAAGTCTAGTCTTGATGCATGAACTACATACCATCAAATAATTCCTAAACCACTGCATTCAAAGTAAATCCTATTCTAATTACAAAATCCAGTGAATGTTTCACAAGATATCAATGTAAACTACTCATGTGCTATTGAATTCATGCTCAAAACAACTAACCCTAATTGCATAAATAAATTGTCGTGACGAAAAGAAGAGTTCTCAAATCTCTATGGTGTTCCTCAATATTTTTTCCAAGGCCTAGAATATGTTGTGAAGATTTAATAAGCAAAAGTTATGCTTAAGGAGCAATTCTGGTCGATTTCTGATGGATTATGTGTAGTGCTATAGGATGGTAGAAGATGCACTGTATTGTTATATGATTACATCTTAGAGCATTCCAAGGGCCTAAAAAGTGATCTAAAAGTGAGAAAATATGTTATAAGGATGGAGAATGGTATAGAATACCTTTCCAATCTTATTCCTCTTTAGGATTCCATCTTGCACAAGGGGAGAATGCAAACCAATAGCCCGTAGTAAATCTATGATATGATTTCTATGTGGAGACCGTGTCGAAGGGATGGATTAGAATGGAAGGAGGGTACCAAGCAAGATGATTGATATGGAAATGAAAAATATATTTCTCTACCGTATAATCCATTAGGTATCAACCACACATAACGAGGTTATTCAACTAGCAAAATATCAAGATCTAAAATATGCCAAAAATAATAATTTGCAGAAAATCAAATTGTAAAGGAAAGGATGAGTTGAATTTAAACAACGATCTAACCATTGACTCAAGAGGAAAAATATATTCTTTCTCTTACCCTTACAAAACCTAAAACCACACATTTCAATAAAAATGGCTAATATATCTGCAGAGGAAAAAAAAATTCACATAAACCATATTTGTAGAACAATGTACTAGTAAGCTGGTCTTAGCACCCAAATGCCTAAGTTGATCAAGTGAAAATGATATAGGTAGATTTTTTATTAATTTGGATGTTTTTAGGCTTCAATACAAGTGGAATCAAGTCTAAAGAATCTAATTAACACGCATGGAAATTTAGCAGAAGTTTATTACTAAAACTAGATATATCAGACAAATGAACTAGTAAGCCAATCTAAGTAACCAAATGCCTAAGTTAATCAAGTTAAAATGTCATGGGATAAATTATTTTATTATCTTTAATGTTTTTATACATTTATCCAAGTGGAATGAACTCGAATGAATTTATTATCATGTGCTAAAATTCAATAGAAATTTATTATTGTTTAGCTACACGAAACTTCTAGAAATTCCAGAATTGTAAACTAGTAAACCAATCGAAATAGCTCAATGATGAATATGAATTTTCAAAGATTTTATAAGGATGCATCATACTTGTGACTTTATAAATAACATGAAAAATATTTCACTTCAAACATTTAACCAATATAACTTGTAGCAAATGAAGCATGAATACTAAATGGAGAAATAGGAAAGGCAAGAACAAGACATGTAATTGAATAAGAAGTGCAAAGAAGACATAAATTGTATAATGGGTCTTTTTGGCTCTTGGGATGGCAAAGTCCAAGGATAATTAGAGTCCTATGAATGAAACCATGCCTTAGAAACTAAAAATCAAACCAAACTTCATTATTAGAATCAATTCAAGTACATCACTGCTGGAAATGAAAGTAAAGCTGCTAAATAACAAGTTTTCTTCACAAGAAAACTAAAAAATCCATGCCCCTAGAGGCTAATTCGAATTTTTACTTATTAAAATTGATGGGGAAGCATCCTCCTTGAAAGGAGGTATCTTTCCCCTCCAAAATCCCTTAAAAATTAAATTTGGTTCTTCATCAAATACCAAATTTTGGCTTCTCTTGTAGCAGGGAACACATCCCTAGATTTTCTCAATTAGTGGAGCTCCAAAATATTTCAATAATTTCAAGATATCTTATTTATTTATTGGTCCATCGTATGGAATCTTGTAGCAGGGAGAAATTCCCTAAATTCTCTCACTCTGCGAATCTTCAAAATTTACTCAATATTATGCAAAATAAATAATATTAGGCACAAAATATGAAATTATCTCTAAACCTTCCTAATGAACTTATTAAAGCTAAGAAAACATTATTAAGTGTAGAATTAGATATTTAATATTGTATTTATGTGCCTTGGAAAGGTTAGATGAGCCTTAATTTGTATCTAATTTGGAGTCCCATCACACCCACCTAGTAAAATTGTTTCTCATCCTCTGACCAACCTACTCATCTTCTTGCCTTGGTATTCTTCTTATATGCCTCAAATGAATTTTTTATATCCCATACTAATGTGGATGTAGCTTCCCTTGCCAGATGGGACACTACATGCTCTTCAATTTCTTCCTTTGGCTTTGGCTCAACCATTATTTTTTCTTTTTTCTTGTCCTTTCTTCTGATTCTTTATTTGATTCCTTCTCTTCAATATCAACTCATTCTTCTACTAAATCCTCCTCCCATGGCTTAATATATTTTTGATTAGAGTGGAACAAAATATGTCTTATGTTGCTACATCATGCTAGGGTTTCCTGTGCAGTGGAAGTTGTTGAAATATAGGCAAATTAAACAATTTTTTCTACAAGGTTGAGGAGAAGGAAAAATTCAAAATGAACTTCTTCTTTCTCAATACAACTTATTCTTTTATGCCACCATGTTTATGACATAAAAACTAAGTTAATTCATTGTTTTTCCTTTTTTTAAATTTAAAATTGTGAGAGCTACAAAGTGTATTTATGAGAATTGAAGTAATTCCTCAAGTTCCTATATCAAATTATGGTGAGCAAAATTTTTAATTACACTCTTCCTGATAGTTTTCCTTTGATCTTTAGGGTATGATGGAAATTCTAGGCAAAATTGAGCATCCTATAATACCCTGTGATCTTCTTGTAGCACTTTGTGATCTTCCTGTAACACTAGTTTCCAAACCTTGTAGCTTCCTACATAGTGGGAAATGTGGTAGTAGAAAACAGTTGTGTTGGATTGTGTTATATTCTTTCCATGACTAGCCCACGTAGTTAACCGGGGGGTTAGAGAAGGGGATGGAGCCCCCCTTCGTTGCACCGATTGTGTAGTGGGGGGGGGGGGGGG
>APFE031751486.1:0-14339 GCA_000404065.3 Pinus taeda
GAGGTTCAATCAAGTTACCAGTGACCGCTTTCTTGAAGTCAATTTTTTTATCCTTTTAATCATTAAAATCATAAAGCTCAACATTGTCATTTGACTGGAAATTGATTGCATCTTCCATCTTTGCACCAAGCTTTGCGATAGCCTCCTCGCAACAATTCGGTCAATATCTTCAATGAAGTTAAATACCATTTTGGCACCAAACCTCAGCATCTACAACAAATTATTCTCGTTTATAGTCTTTTTTTTTTCTTCGAGACGCCATAGACGTCATTGTTGTATGACGAAAGCATAAGTCCCGCTTTTTCCTAGATCCGTTAACTCTAACATAGATTTATTTTAAATAGAGATTTAATATGACTCCAAAGAAATCTAATTTTTTCACTATCAAATCTTTTTATGAGTTATTTGTTATTAAATTTTCGAAGAGATTCGATAAAATTGGAACGATACAGAGAAGATTAGCATGGTCCTTGCGCAAGGATAACACGCACAAATCAAGAAATGGTCCAAATTTTAATACAGTTTGAGTGGGCTTAATGGTTAAGAGCATGTGTTTCCTCCTAAAAGGTTACAGGTTCAAAACCAGAGGGGGGTAGAGTATGTATGCCTTCGTAGACTTAGCAGTCAAATCGCTGCGAGGAGGTGGGTCCCTTGTCCCACAAACAAGGGGGTCTCATACACCAATTTGGTGTCTGACTGTAAAATAAGATTGGTAGCTCAATAAAATTAACCATAAAATAGTCAGAATAATACAAAGTAACCTCTGAAATTGTCTATTAAGTATTGTGATCTATTTGCTTGTTGTTGATTTTTCTTTTTTTTTTTTCATTTTCAGTATGAAAAAAATTTATAAATATTCATAATTCCAAAATAGTGCCAATATATATCAGCATTTCAGTGGTACTCATACGAGTCCATAACGACTTATGCACAGTTCTAAACATATTTAGAGAATATTCAAATATTAGAAAAGTCTAATACATCCCCAGTTCAGTAAGCAAGTTTTATAGAATACAGAGATACATGTAAGGACACTATATAGAATACAGAGATACATGTAAGGACACTATAGTGAAAGAAAGTCATAAACCACCAAAAATGTTCTAATAATAATCCATTAGCGGCAGCAATATGGATCCAGGGGGGAGAGATTATCTTGGGAGTGGCAGCATCTCGATATCCCTGCTGTGATCCCCCATCTTGATCTCGATGTGCATCTCATCCAGCTTGACCAGTGGCCTTTTTTTCGAAAGTCCATGATTTGGTTAAAATTTCTTGCAATGTGCTCAATCGTAGAGTCCTTAGGTTGGCCCAAAGGTATGTGATTGGTTGCAGCCAACCTTGAATATGGATTGGTATATTTTTGCATATCCTATTTCATAGTCTATGATAATTTTGGAGTCCCTGAAAATGTGGATTTTGGGATGTTCAGATATTTAGTAAATTAAAGTAATCTCCATAATGTCATGACTTCTGTTCGCATATCCTATGACATAGTTTATGATAATTTTAGAATTTCTGAAAATATGGATTTTGGGGATGTTTAGATATTTTGTAAATCACAGTAATTCACATAATGCCATGGCTTCTGTTTGCCTATCCCATGACATAGTCTATGATAATCTTAGAGTCTTTGAAAATGTGGATTTTGAGGATGTTCAGATATTTGATAAACCACAGTAATCCCCATAATGCCATGGCTTCTGCCCTAGTGTTAGTGCAGCTGCCAACACCCCAACATACCCAAAAAGTCTAATCCCGATGAATAAAGAATCAAGAAACCACATCCGCCCCTGCTTCTTTGAAATGGTCCGTCAAAGTATCTAGCAGGATAGACTTTCCTCGGGCCAGGTGGATTTTGTTTAATTTTCTTTGGTCCCATGCCTGATTGTTGTCCAATAGTGTATAATTCTTTAATGCACTGGAGCACCTGCAATGCATTTTCTCTTAAATTTTTAAAAATGATATTGTTCCTCCATCTTCAGATCTTTCAAAAGAGTATAGGAGGGATATTGCACCAAGAGGAATTTTGTTGGCTCCACCATTGCAAGCAGTCAGAAACACAGTTGAATTGAATGTATTGGAAGTCAATAGAAACTCAGTTGAACTGAATGTATTGGAAGTCAATGTATCCAGCCAGGTTTTGCCAAAATTAAGCAGCCACAGAACATGTTTCGAATAAGTGGAGATTATTCTCCTCCCCATCCCTACAAAGTACACATATCCCCGGTCCATACCAATTCCGCTGGTTCTAGTTCTCAACCACATATGAAATTGAGCAATGGAGGTCTGTAGTCAACCTCCTGTTCTCCATTTTTCATAACGCTAATTCTACTCATCTTGGTTGGAATGCCATTGGTTACAACAGTATTAGTTTCTTCTCTAGACAGTAGACATGTGCATTGTGCATTGTGTCCATTGCTCGCTTCAAATAGAGGAAGAAGATCGTTCTCTCTCCGTGATAATAATCGACTAAGCCATCTCATTATCACAAGATTTATTATAAATCAATCCCAGAGATATAACAGCGATAGCAACTACATCTATTGGAATCTGCAAATTTATAAAAATAGGAGAAACCCACAACCAAATACTTACAAATACGTTTAGGAATGTGGAATCGTTTGCAAATACCGAGTGTATACCCTTAAAAGAACTTACGAAATCTCCCAAACTGCTCTTAATTTCTTGAATTTGCTCTCACATCAGTTAATTGGGATCGCTTTGCCAAAAACTCATGTCGTAGTTTTTTTAATTTCGTTTCCATTCGTTCGAAAAGTGCGTTTGAAGTTTTTTCCCAGTAGGAAAAAAGCCTGATAGATATATTATATGAGAAGGAACTTTACATGTATGTATCATCCTTCTAGATGCCGGTATTTTCAAGAAATGATAACTATGAACAGCTCACAAGATATCAGATCTTAAATGTGACTCTGGAGAAACCGAGAGCCAGAAACACATTTGAGCGCCATAAACTATATATAAGCATGATACTGTTCCGAATTGATGTGACAAAGAGAAACATATACAGTGGCAGATACTGTAAGGAATATACAACAGACATCATTTGTTGCTATATTGTTGAAACAGCCATCATATAAATTAGTATTAGTCCCCTCCCTGGAGAAAATCTGTAGGCACTTGTATGACTTGTAGCATTAAAAAAACCAGTGCAGAGAACAAAAAGTTCATATACAAAAATTACATTTGGTCAGTATAGTTATAAAGCACGATTTTTGGCCTGTAATGACACCATCTAGCGAGGAGTTGTATAAAGTTCCTCGTAGAAGACACTGTTTTTGCTTAGTGGCCAGGCATATATCTTCAAAAAACAAAAAATCATTTCTGTTATCCAAAAAAAACTTTGGATCTTGCATAGAAAAGGTTAAGACGGATTGGGGAAGCTCTCTATGTTGAATATGGTTTGCTCCCATGTAATCTCTAAGTGCCAGTGATCCTTGTTTCCCTGTAATCCTTTTTTTCACAATTTGTCTGCATCTTTGTTATAACGTCTTTCAATGTGTTGTATTGTGAGTCTATCCTGAGATTTCCATAAAAAATCAATTCTTTCCATCCATCCTTGTAGTCTGGGATTGTTGATTGTTGCTCTCCCCATGACTTGGTTGATCATGATTTTTGAATCATAGTATATGTGAAGTTCGGGGTTTCCAAGGAAGCTGTTGAACCATAGGAGACCCCAGAGAGCTACAGCTTCAACTTTTTTATTGGTACCATCACCACATTCCCAATGCATCCTATATATCAAGTTAGCATTTATTGCAATCCAAAATCTACATGCACATTTGTTTCCTTGTGCTGCCCCATCAAAAAACCCATAGGATAAGAGAAATGTAAGTCATTTTTCATTTTGGCTTTCTCTTTAAAGCATAATCACTATGCAGAATAAAAAGAAAGATTTGTTATTATTTTTTTAGTGATTATAAAGAAACCATCCCTATTGTTTTGAAATATGTTTCTGTTCCTCCATTTCCAGATTTCCCAAAAAAGAAAGAGAGGTATAATTCGCCATGGAGGTTTCTGGGAACTCTACCATTCCAAGGACTCTCTAATGCAAAGATGCTGAATATAGGGGAAACCTATAAGGGAAGAAATTTTTTCCAAACCCAAGTAGTGGGAGGGCAATGTAGAAAAATGTGATCATTTTCTTCTGAGTGATTCTTGCATATGCGGCAAATGCCTGGCCCTTGCCAATTTCTTTTTTGCAAGTTTTCCCAAACAAGATTCTTGTTATGGTAAACTAGCCAACTAAAGATAATAACTTTGATGGAGCTTTTGTTTTCTAGAAGGCATAAAGGGTGTGATTCTCCTCTTTCTTCACAATTCTTCTTGTTAACGTTTGGTAGGTGCCTTTCACCACTATGTTGTCAGATTGCATTTTCCCCGACCATATTATTTTGTCCTAGGACCCTGATCTACAAATGCCTAGATGTTTCATTGATGTTGTGAGTTGCTTCCATTCTTCTTTCCAAAAATCAGATAAACCCAGTTCTTCTGCGGTTTTCCAGACAGGTTGATTTCCTTGCCAATTTTTTATGGCTTGACCCCAGAAGAAGATACCACAGACATTTAGGAACTGTACGAAAATGTTTGATATGGCAAGATTTGGATCAATGCCCAGAATTGGGTCAAAACCAATCAGTATATTATTACCTGACTGGAATTTCCATGTTAGTAGTTGGATGAAACATGACTCAATTTTCAGAAAGCTTGACCATATTGTTGAACCTTGTTTTTTCCCAATAGTACCCAAACGGTACCAATATATGAACTCTTCGTTTTTTTGATATTTCTGTTGGATAACTTTACTCCAATTGCTTGATCCAAATAATCCCCTCCAGAGCGATTTTATGAGTAAAGCCTCGCCAAAGCAACGAAGGTCCAATATTCCCCATCCACCTATTTTTTTTGGGAGAGTTATATTGAGAGTTTTGTAAGATGGAATTTTTTTCTATAATTTTCCCCCGCCCAAATGAAGTTGGCCATTAGATGGTTTATGTCATTTAGGATGGAGGATGGAAGGTGAAAGAGATATGCCCAATATACCCTTAGTTGAGCTAGGACAGTTTGGTCAGAATAGCCCTTCCCCCTAAGGATAGACATTTGTATTCCCATCTAGCAATTCTTTTGTAGAATTTTTCCATGAGCCATATCCAATCAGATGTTCTATAACATGATGGTTTAAGCCTATACCCTAGATATTTCAGACCATTTTGCATAGGATTTGCTATTATTCCAAATAAATTTTTTATATATGTTATAGTACTCATATCAGATTGGCTATAGTAGAGAACAATTTTTTTTGTTTTCATGCACATACCCGAAGCATTTGCAAATCTGCTGAAAATGCTAAAAAGATAAAACCAAGATAAGCGGCATAACATACCCATTATGAGGATATCGTTGACAAAGAGGTTGTGCGTGATGTCTATATTGTTGCCCAGCTTCAGTGGTTTGAAATGCTCCTCTGTCACCGCTCTTTTGATATGCAGGCTCACGCAATCCATTACCAATATAAATAACAATGGAGATAATGTTGCTCCATCAAGATTGATTTTACTACTAATTATTCTTTCCATTTCTTAATTTGATTCCTATTCAATAGTTTTATTCGAACATGGAACTCTTTTGACTATACATTGTGCAATATAGCTTTAGAAATTTCTTCATGACATAAAAGAATAGGTAGAGCCATATTAGATTGTAGTGTACTCAGTCAATTTCTAAATTTGCAAAAATTTCTTCATTTGGAAGCATTATCAGAAATATGAATGAATTCATCAACCACAATAGTGAATACCTTCTCATACTTTTATGCCAAAAGCATGGTTGTGATCTCTATGAGCTGCAAAAAGATTCCAAATAAACAATTTCAACTTATAACTTGTTTAATTTACATTCCGGGGTGATTAAACTGATATTTTAAAACCATCAATATTGGAGCATTATCCATAGTAAAAAATCATATGCATTCAATCTCACAAGTTTTTTAAAATGCTAAACCATGACCACTCAATAGAGCAACTTTCAAAATACTTGTGCTTTTCAAACTTTTAAAAAATTAATACAAGAACAATTTGTTGGATAGGATTGGAATCTCACTCGTGAATTTAGTCCACAATTTGGCTTTCGATTTATCTTGTATATTTTGCAATAGGATTGGAATCTCACTCGTGAATTTAGTCCACAATTTGGCTCTAGATTCATCTTGTATATTTTGCAATGGAAATACCACACAGTAGATAGTTTTTACATTGCAAATTCACAACTTTATCATTCAAGGAGTCTAATAAATTGACACCTACTTCGTTAATTGTTTCATACCAACTCTTGATTTTCTTGGATGAACATTGGATTTCAGGGCCTCCTCATGTCTTAGATTGACAAGAGTATAACATACCACAACAAAAATATTCTTAACCCATTTTACTATGCTATTAACAATAATTACATTCCATGTGAGCAATATGTAGTCCATGTAGCCTTTAAGTGGCTCATAAATAATATGAGGATTCATAAGATCACATAGGCATAAAAATTTGAGGGGCATAATAGCCATATAAATACTAATACTGATTAATATCGCTATGTTTTCGGAGTTTGTTCATTTTTTTGGTTTTTTTAAAGACCTTTTAATTTTTTGATTCGGCAAAATTGTGATAGAACAAGGGGCACACCAAAGATAAGTGCAAATTTTCTAAAAATTTTCTAACTATTTTGATTAGGGTGTTTGACGAGTCTAGATAAACACATATTGTGACATTTATCAAGTTGCATTGAGTCATAGCACCAAAGATTATCAATATAACTTAATGAATGCAAACCCTAAACAGTGTGCCACTTGCGAGGATAAATCACACTTTGCACAAGAATGCTAGTTGAATGTTAAGAACAAGCCTACTTACCATGTTGTCTATCATACTCAAGAATCATAACAATTTAATTACCCAACTATGCAAGGAGGAAGAGGAAACGACCAAGGAGGATATGGTGAATGATGTGGAGGCTACAATGGGTGAGGTCAAGGCCAAGGTTGCGATCGAGCAAGATTATATTTCTTCATGTGTTGGCAAGAAGGCCATTCAACATGTAGCCATCCTTTAAAGGATAAAATTGATTTAAGATTTTGAAACATGTGTGGATTGGGTGATCACTCTTTTAAATATTTACCCAAAATATTGGAAAAGGTATTGAATAAATGAGATGTGAATCTTCTTCAAACTGTCCCAAAGCAAGAGGTTTTGAACTTGAAAAAACTCCATGTTATTACCTGATCAGGAGGCGATCAAGAGAATATTTTAGGAGATCAACAAGTTCTTTCTAAGAACACTTCCGAATACCCAGTTATGAAACAACATAGTGATACAATGGAGAAGGCAGTCAAATTCTTTAAAAATGAAATTGGAAAATAGAAATTGATGAAGGAAAATATAGTTGAAGAACTCCTGGAACAATTAAAAGAAGAGCAATCAGTTGGTCGTTTGATTGAACTTCTCAATCTATTAAAAGACTATAATGAGGAGAGGAATCAATATAGAAACTTGCACCAACTATCTCAAAGAAAACACTTTGATTTATAACTTATAACTCGTTTAATTTACATTCCGGGGTGATTAGTTAAACTTATTTTGAAACCATCGATATTGGAGCATTATCCATAGTCAGAAATCATATGTAGTCATCCTCACAAGTTTTCTTCTAAAGCGGTAAACCGTGACCACTCAATAGAGCAACTGTCCAAAATACCCATGCCTTTAGAACTTTTATAAATTTAATACAAGGAACAATTGATTGGATAGGATTGGAATCCCACTGATGAATTTAGTCCACAATTTGACTCTCAATTCAGCTTGTATATATTGCAATAGAAATACCACACGTTAGATAGTTTCTACATTGTAAGTCGAGGACTTTATCACTCAAAGAGTTTAAGAAATCGACACCCACTTCTTTGAATTTAGAAGCCCCTTTAATTTTTTTTTATCTAAATTTCAATGTAGCGAAAGGAAACATGTTCATGTTCTCATATCTCTATTATTATTTGACAACCTTCCCTTTGCCTTTTCTCATATATGTAATATTTTTCATTTTTCCTAAATAATTATTTCACACAACCCTTGATTTTCATGGATGAATATTGGATTTCAAGGCCTCCTCACATCTTAGATCAAGAGTATAACACACCACAACAAAAATTCTTAACCCATTTTCCTACGCTATTAACAAGAATAACATTCCAAGTGAGCAATATGCAATCCATGTAGCCTTTAATGGCTCATATTATATATGAGGATTCATAAGATCACATAGACATAAAAGTTTGAGGGGCATAATAGCCATAGATAAATACTAACATTGATTGATTCTAGTCCCTTTTTAGAGTTTTATTTTTTTTATAAGACCTTTGAATTTTGGGACTCTGTAAAATAATGTTACAACAAGGGGCACACCAAAGATAACTCCAAGTTTTCTAACTATTTTGATTAGTGTGTTTGATGAGTCTAAATATACACATATTGTGACATTTGTCAAGTTACATTGAGTCATAACACCAAAAATTATCAATATAACTTAAGGAATATAAAAGCTTAATTGTAAATATAATTCCAATTTTAATAAAAATATTAATCATTAAATATTATTTCCTTATCCATGTGAAAATAAATCATATTATAAATTTCATCCATTTTAAAATAAACTATATCATTATTAGAAATGTTATTAGGAATATACGTATACTTGTAAAAAATATTATTATTTTAAAAATCAAATATATATATTTTCATAATTTTTATATATAATATATATATATATATATATATATATATATATATTTTTATTTTTATTATAATTATTTTTATTTTAATAAATTTTAGTGTATATATAGATGAATCTCATAATTTTATTCTTTTTAACCCAATGAAAATTAATTTATTAAAATATATAAATAAAATCAAAAATTTTCAACATCTAAAATGTAATTTATAACTTTAAAACACAAATTTATATTAATTAAAATTTACCATAAAATACATTCAGAATTCAAGATCAAAGTTTTCAACAACTAATGAAACCACTCTAACTTCAATCACATAATTACACCTATATGTTACATTTCAAATACTTAGTCAAATAGCAAGTTTCAATTCCTTTTCCAAACATACAATCCATGCTGTTTGGACTTAACCACGGGATAAGTTTTATGTCGCACGTTTAGCATCGTTCAGTAGACTTCAAAAAATACAAACACCAAGGAATTATTAATTAAAAAAAATCAAATTAGCACACAGATTAAATAATCATTAATTAATTAATTGCAAAACCATGTTAGGCGAATAAAATAGCCGGATACATGACCTATCTTGAGTGCCATGGCCAATCAGAATTACTACAAGAAGATTTAATTGTAAAACAACAAAAGGAAAGAGGGGAGGAAATTTTAAAAGTTAAGGCAACAAGAGATGAAGGAAAGAGAGCATAGATTTATAAAAGCAAAGTTGTGATAGCGCAATTTGGACCTCCTTCAAGACTAGAGCAACAAGATGGTAATAAAGAAAAGATAACAAACTCTTCAATAGGGAATCAAAATGCAAGGTCGGTATGGGAAATCATGGACAAAGACTCAAATGTGAGTCTTGCATGTCAAAATAAATAGCAATCAAGTCATACCTAGGTTTCCTTAAGATTAGTTTGTTGGAACTATAGAGGTTACCCATGGAGACGAGGACCTGGGTTAGAGCCTACTGCGGAAAATAGAGACATAATTTGCCTCATAGAAACACATGAGTATGAAAGGTGCAAGACATCTTTGTTTGAAGGATACTGGAAGATGGCAGTGTGGAACAAGGCAGCGGAGAATGGCAAAAGGCACGGGGGTATCATGGTTTTGGTAAGGGAGAAAGAAGGTCCTCTTATTCAGTTAGAAAAAGAAGACTCAAATAAGCAATTCATTTGGTTTAAAATATCAGAAAATGGGAACCACATCAGAATTGCAGCATGCTATTTTGCACCACAGGTTTCAAAAATCTACAAAGGTAGAGGGCTTGACCATAAAGATCCATTTGCAGCTTTAAAAATGGATATTGCAACATATTCACAACTAGGTGAAGTCCTTATAGTGGGTGATTTCAATGCTAGCACTGCAAGTGAGCAAGTTAGCGTTCTTTGTCGTAAAGATGATTGTGATCCTATTTGGCTTACAGAAGAAAGTAATCATCAATGGGAAAGAATTTCAGAGGACAAGCGCTGCAATCTCTTTGGTGAACAATTGTTTACTTTATGTGGAGCCTTTGATTTAGTCATTTGTAATGGCTTGACTAGATGGGCAAAGTCCGGTAATTTCACTTGCAATACTTACAATGGAGCAAGTGTGGTAGATTATGTAATTTGCTCGCATGGTTTATGTGAGAAAATGGAAGAAGTTGGAGATCAGATGTGGAATTTGAAATCAGATCACAAGCCAATTTATTTATGTTTCTTTTGGATTGGAAAAAAACAATTAGAGTAAAAAATTCAACATGTCCAACAAAGTCTTCCACAAGGCAGAATTCTTTTCACCCTAGAAAATTGTAATACCTTCAAAATGACGCTAGAGAGGCTCTTTGAGAAGGAGAAAATTACAATTCACAACCTTCATAGTCATGAATTAACACATTTAATTCAATGTGCACTTGCAAAGTGCAAAAGAACAAAAATTAAGAAGTCTGAAACAAATTGCTTTTCGGTTAATGCTTGGTTTGACGAGGAATGCAAAAAGGCAAGGAGAATGTGGAAAGAGCCAAACAAGGATAACATAAAGCTCAAATCATACAAACAGTTATTAAGCAAGAAAACGGCTGATTTCATTGTTTCAAGGAGGGAAGAACTAATCTTCCTTGGGAAAAATAATCCCAAATTATTTTGGGAGGAGCTCCAACCGAAAAAGATACAAATTGGAAATAATATTACAGCTTCTAAATGGTTTGACTATGCAAGACAACTCTATGAGCAGGTTCCCAAGGTTGACCCTCCCCCCTTGGTCAACACTGATACTGAACTCTTCACGGTACAAGAGGTAGAGATGGGTATCAAAAAGTTGGGTGTTGGAAAAGCAAAAGACTTAGCTGAACTCCAAGAAGAATATCTAAAGTGGGGCTGAAAGATTCTTGCACGTCACATTACAAAAATCTTCAACAACATCACACAACAAGGGCTCCCCACAGATTGGTCAACTAGTCTGGCAGTACCTCTTTTCAAGAGCAGTGACGTCAATAATCCCTCCAATTATAGGACCATCATGATAAACCCTTTGTTTGCAAAGCTATTTGAAAGCATGCTAGAAAACAAAGTTAGCAAGTGGGAAGAAGGAAGAGATAAGCGTGCTAAAAGGCAAGCGGGTTTTGGACCTAAACATTCCATAGTTGATCATTGCATAACTTTAAGGCACATCATTGAAAAAGTTTGGGAGAAAAAGGAAAAGGTCTTTTGTTGCTTTGTTGATTTCAAAAAAACGTTTGACTCGGTTCCTAGGGATAAACTTTGGCAGAGAATGGAGGAACTTGGGGTTCCTAAACATTTGAGAGCAGTGATGCATAGACTGTATGAAGATGTGAAAGTCAAAATTAGGACTTTAGCAGGCATTTCAGAAAGTTTTAGAAGCGATATTGGGGTCAAGTAAGGTTGCCCACTCTCTCCTACCTTTTTTGGTTTATATATCAACAAGCTTGAGGAGTGGTTAAATTCGCAAGGGGGTGATGGTATCTATTTGTGCAAGTTTCTTATATAGCTTCTTTTGTATGCAGATGACCCTATTCTAATTGCTAAATCGGCTCTTGGTTTGCAAGAGCACTTACTATCCCTTGAGCATTTTTGTAGAAGTGTAGGGATGCAAGTCAATATCAACAAAACGAAAGTAGTGGTTTTCTTTAAGAAAAGAAAACATAACCAGCGTAAGTTCTATTTTGAAGGCAACATTCTAGAAGAAGTTGTGGATTACAAATACCTCGGGATTGACTTCAACAAAAATCTACGCTGGAATGGTTGTAGAAAGAAAAGAACTTTGGGGGGTTGGAAAACATTTTATGCTTTTCAAAATAGGTGTAGAGAGGCAGAGTTATGGAACTGGAAGACCACTCAAACTCTTTTTGGGCTTCTAGTGATTCCGGTGATTCTTTATGGTTGTGAACTGTGGGCTAGCAGTACCTTTGACATGCAGTGGAGACAAATTGAGAAAATTCAGAAGCGTTTGATTACAAACAAATTTAAGATTAAAAGTGCAGTTCCTTATGATATCTTGTTAAGTGAAACAGGGACTGCTCCTATTGAAGCAATTGCTATGGTGCGAGTCATAAGGTATTTAAAAAAACTTGAGCAAATGGAAGAGGGTAGATGGCCTAAGGTTGTCTTTAATGATAGATTGTGCAAAACCAAAAAAACTTGGATGCAACAAAATAACAATGGTTTAGTAAATAGGGTATTTGCTTGAACGCGTGTCCCATAAATAACAAAGAGATAAAAACTTTTGTTTTGGAAAAGTTCCACAAATGTACTTGGGATAAGGAGCTAGGAAGAAAGAACAATTATTATATTGAAGTGTTTAATCCCACTCATAATCATCAACCAAAAGCATACATAGAAGCCGATATCTCTTGGAGAGCCAAAATTCTTATTACTCAGTTAAGAACTAATTCTCATCAACTCCGATGTAAAACAGGGCATAGGCCAAAGGAATTGTGGGAGGAAATGGTATGCATTTTTTGTTCTTCCGGAGAAGTGGAAACAGAAAAACATTTCATTTTAGAATGTGAGGCCTTTAAAAATAACAGAGAAAGTTATGCAATTATGCAGATACTCTGACCGCTAGCTCTTGGGATAATCTATTTAGCTAGGGGTTTGTCAAGAAATTGAGAGTATTTATTGTGAAACTTCATAGAAAAAGGGCCGAATACATCACGCAGATGAAGAAACAATCTGTGCCATAAGCTATCTTTAACCTCGTGGAAGTTAAAATAATTTCTTTCTCTTTCTTTTTACAAGTTTAAAAAAGACTTACACATAACCTGTCGTGATGGCCATGCCCATGAAGATGCCGGAATGAAGCTGCTTGAAGGTGAAGGAGGTATGTTACTCGTGTCGGCATCTGTTCATGCCACTGCAGTTTGAGACATTTATTGGCATTGAACATGTCCAGAGAACACAAATGATCCACACCTTGAAATTCTTCTAACTCAGAGCACTCGGAAACATCAAGCACTCGAAGCTTTTTGAGCTGCGCAAACCCCCGCATGCTCTTCAGTTTAACACATCCACATGCATCCAATATCAACAATGATAACAGCGTTTCAACACTTGGCAGCTCCTCCAATTCTGTACACTTACTAATGTCCAGCATTTGAAGTTTTGTAAGACTACCAAGGCCTTCTGTTTTTCTCAAATTATGACACAGTTTTGTTGAATTTGTAATTTCAACCGCGCACGGTCCAGCATTTAATACACCCCGAAACCACCACAACAAAACCACAAACCACCTGGAGGCATATCGCACCACTTTTGGTTGAAGGTAGTTTCCGTACACAAGAGCTCCGATAAAACTTGGAGTTGACACGTGAATGAGGCGTGACATCAGCCTCTGACATTTATCGGAAGGTAAAATTCGGTTAAAAGGTGGCCTCCGATATTCTCCTCCGCTGTTTGATCTGCTCCAGCATTATCCACCGTTGATTGTTCAAAGTTGCACTGTGGAGTAAAGCTTGGTTAAAAAGGGCTTCCGATATTCTTGTCAGCCGTCTGATGGGGTTCTTCTCTCTCTGCCGTCGATCGCATGAAGTTGCATACGGGCCCGCATCAAATCAAATTGCATGGAGTAAAGTCAAGTTGAATGTTGACCATACCTTATTAAAGTTTTGTCATAACGCGTAGGTGGATTTTTAATTTTTGATTACGGCAAGTATGGGCATAAATTAAATAATGGCATGGGCTATGTCAGATAGTGTTAATTTTATTATTTTTTAATTTTTAGGGCCGTAAGTTTGTTTTTAATAGAACAAGTAAAAACATATGTTGGTTGACCATTTTTTTTGGTAAGTGTAAGAAATGTAAAAACGCACAACAGTGAAGGCGAATATGTGAATGAAGAAAACCAGGGGGAGGTTTGTAACAAAACCATGAATTGTTTCACACAGCAGTGAAAAGGTAAAACTGTAAATCCTTGTAATCTTTGTTTTCACACAACAGTGAATGTAAATGAAACTTTTACACACAGTGGTGTAAAATTTCAAAGGAGACAGAGTAATTTCTTTTGTAATGTTTGGTAAATCCCTCTGAGTGAAAGAGGATGAATATGT
>APFE031751490.1:0-10095 GCA_000404065.3 Pinus taeda
AGCCTCCTAATATGGACATTTGGTATGCATGCACCTTAGATCTCGAATAAGACATTTGATATGCATTCAGGTTCATGTTCATGGCATGAGAGATGCATGGTTGTGTTGAGGTTTGCTTATAAAACAGGTGTATCAGTGACCGTTTCATGCCGTTGTTCTATGCCCCTTACGGATTGAAAGACTTTTTAGGATGGTTGAAAGACTTTTCAGAGCGATGTGAATGGTGCACTTTTCCAAGTTTGACGGCAGTGATCGTCATGGGTGGGTGTCACGTGTGATCACCTCATTACATAATGTCTAGATATGACCGCATCTCGCAAACCTCTCAGAACGAGAGATCGAACTCCATCAAGCAATAAGGCTTGATGTAGGAGCGATCTGCAGCAATAGAAAACAACGAAGGCGCAAAACTTCCAGAGGTGATTCAACCGGATGATCATAAAGCAAAAGCAAATGAAACTGCGAAAGAATCAAGAGCAGAAGTGCCTAAGCACGCACAAGACATTGTTCATGGGGAACAACCAATATTAACTCATACAAAGGCGATATCTGCAGTAGAGGTCGGGTCTGATGGAGACCAATCTCATTGGACACAATCGAAATCCGAGGAGCCAGAAAAGCATGACAATGAATTTCCAAAGAGACAAATTCATATTCCTTCTTCCTCCCGTCCACATTCAATGTTTTCTAACAGTGGTGGCTTAGTAGCATCTACTCTGCTCGTTTTATGTGCTGCCAAGTACCTCTCTTATATTTTGACTTCCCAAAAAGCAGATTGAGACTTTGATCTACACACACAACTATTGCTAGAAGCTTAAGGGCATTTGATTTGAAAGTTGTGTGCAAGGTGGTACATAATAGTATCTATGCTGCACCCTATCTCTACTCCTGGACTTCATATTGAAATTGAAATGTAGTAGTCTATGCGAATAAAAATTTAAAGTCAGACTTTGTTTTCTGATGTATGTTATTGGTTCTACCGAGACGGGCTAGACCAGTTGGCATGACTAGAACCAAACTTTTTGATTTACCATCCTTAAACTACCTCACCAAACTTAGTGATTGGATGCTGGCTCGGTAACCACTTAGAGAATTCGTATTTCCTTTTAAGCCCATTGGATGATAGGAAGTTGGACCTACAACAAGCAAACTACCCAGTCCTAGATCGTTGATACGAAACGAAGGATTCTTTGCGCAATATTATTTCTTGAGAATAGGCTAATTGTTGAACATTGGTTGTCTGCTTATCGTTCTTTATATCTCGCTAGTCACATTATGACTAGTTCAGCGCTGAAGCCCAGCTTTTTGCCCCACAAGCGAGCAAGCCACATCTAGACACTAGACCCATTCCATGTGCTTTACAGGGACTAGCTGCTATACAGCCGATCTTGTTACTCTAATTGTGTATATAATTGTGGCAAGGAAAAAAAATAATGTTATTATTTCCCTTATAAATAATGGTTTATTGTTTTTTGTTATTTTTATATGGAATGTAATGATAGATGTAGTGCATGTTTTTTCTGGAAATAAATTATATCTTCAAATCTAAAAGGAGTTAGAATACGCCTGGCCACTCACGACAAAATTATTATTTAAAAATTAAATTATTAATATAAAATATGAATTTTTATGATTTTTTTTATTTTTTTTTAATTATTAACAAAAAAAATATAAATTTATCATTGTTTAAAAAGTTTAATATTAAAATTATATATATAAAAATATATCAAGTCCAAATTATTAATTTTGAATAATTTAATTTATTTGATTTTTTTTAATAAATATTATAAAAAAAATAAAAATAAAAATGATAATTGATTATGTTGTATCAGTTTTTGGAACTAGTGAAAATTGAACATGTAGAATACAAATACTTAAAGTAGTTATTAAAAAATTAATTTAGGATAGTTTTTGGCTTATACTATGTCGTCGAATTTAGTATGCGTATATTAATACGGTAATATTTTATTTTATTTTTAAAAATTATTAGTTTTAAATTATTGAAATTATAATTTGTAAAGTGTATATATTTCTTTGTAAGAATATTACATTTTTATAGGAATTTTAAGTAAACGCAAACAAGGGAGCCACTGCCGTGGCGGTAGTCCCCCCTGCTGGGGTGTGCCACAACATAACAGCAAGCAACACGTGGCCTTCAATCAATAGGTGACCTGAGGGATATAATATATATTAATATATATATATATTATATATATATATATATATATCGTGTATATATATATATATATGTGTGTGTTGTATGGTGTGTATATATAATATTATATATATATATATAGATATATATAGATATATATATATATAGCTTCAGAACTGCACGAAGGAATGGTAACTCGGTTACCCAGGTAATTCTGTGTAGGTATTTGCAGCCATTGATGTAGTCTAATGCTATATATGAAACCACATACAGTATTTGTGTATACTTTAAGATGTAGGGAGGTTATGACTAATAACAGTCATGTGGTTCGACTTACAGATCTAGTCACTAGAAAATGATATTCACTATGAGGATGGGGTTATGTAGTAATCAGATGTGCAATTTCGGCCTTAAGATAAATCCCATTGCTTAATTAAAGTGTATATGTTTATATAAGTAACTTTAAAACTTAGACTTTGCAGATATAGAAGATTAGTTGAAATTATAATTATTTTACTACCTGTTGGGGTTTTGAAGATGAAGTTAACCCGCTACGGGTAATAAACATAAAATACAAATGGAAACCGAGAAGATCACTAACCGGATAACCCAGAAAATAAGCATCGAAAACTGAGATAGCTATACTCCTAAATCAAATCATTCCACTGTAATTCCAAAGTAAAAAATATATACCTTCCTATGACTTATAATTATTAAGTCATTCTGTGTGTTAAAAACACCCGATACAGGTAAAAAAGGAAATTCCTGTGAGAATATCTTTTAAATAAAGTACAAGTAACAATTGTATTATGCTACGAAATACGTGTTGTACTATACTAGTGGTTGAATTTTAGAGCTATGCAGGAGCGTAGTCCTAAGTGGAATTAGAAGGGTATTAGAAGTCCTTGTAAAAAAGTTAGTATATAGTCCATATACATGAGCATCAAGCAAACAATTATTATAGTGTTTGAATATAAATCAAAATTATTATGAGGTAACGTAGAAAAATAATAATACAGAGTAACAATCACAAAGAACGAACTGTTTATTTACTATATATTAATAGAATGAGCATTTTACCCGCCTTTATATAGATGGTATGACTAGTAGTATCAAAACATTGGAAAAGTTTATGAAGACGTGGGATAATTGCATTGATTCAATTCAATAATTAAAAATAAAAGAATGCCAATATAGGTCTTATGGTAGCAGCTAAATAAGAAAATAAAATCACCATGAAACAATTGTGTCGAAATTTAATTAATATAGCTGAAAAGTGTCATCAAGATGGCAACAACTGTCTGGTTAACCTGACACAAAACGTAGATAAATATATTGTTGCAACTTCAAAGGACAAAATTACATTTCCAACCTACCTGGAGTAACATATATGCAAAACACAGTTCATTAGTACAACTCAAATCATTTTAACAAATACTAAAGGGGAAAATTTCTCCTATTTCCGATTTCATAATAGTCATGGCGTGATAACCACACTGGAAAAAGCAGTAAAAAATGTTATGCCCAGGAATGCACTCGGTTGAGGCTGGAAAGAAGCCAGGATAAATACAATGGACTAGTAAACAATAGTAGAAGAGAGACAGAACACCAACACGATGATAACCCAGTAAGCTTATATCTACTACTACTATATGATACTACTACTACTACTCCTAAAGGGATGTGTAATCTAACTGTTAACATCACTGGCCAAAAAGGTCAAGGTGAACTATAGTGTTCAGGTCACAGAGAAGGCGGGATCACATACTTGGAAGCCTGGTAGCTCATCCACACTAATGACGACATCCTCTCATCTGAGTTCGAAATGAGGTTAATAAAAGTGGTTGTAGATACCTGGAAGGAAAAAAAGCACAGGAGAATTATATTTCAAAACCAAATATGGATTTATGTAGAATGAATTTAGGATATAAGATAAGAATGAAAGAAAACAAGGTGAATGTTAAAACCTTTACCTAGTTAAGATGGACAAACTGTAAGAGTAGTTGCGGTTAATGAAATTTTACCATAACCATCCTGGAACGGAAAACCTTAAATGTTTACCTTGCTAAGGGTTTCATGTTCCAACATTGTGGGTCAATGGGAAATTTGTTGTTCTCCTCCCAGTTCACAAAATACCCTCAACGATATCAGGTCACATGATCTCTGCACTAGGAAAAATCTGAATGATGCCACAGTGACCCAAGATGCTAATAGGAAGGTATCAGTAATAAAATTTATGCAGACTTAGCAGTACCATGGAAATCAAGTTGAGAACAGATAACCACATAGACATTTGGGAAATTTTCCCTACGCCAAGGTATCAAAAAACGAAATAAATTCAAAACTCGGTTTGCTTGGTAGAGCGGAATTTTAACAACAAAAAATGCGTACTTATGAGAAAAATATTATGTGATGCGAATACCAGCTTCCTGGAGCAAGCATCGAGCCTGAGACCCTGCATCCTGGAAGACCCTAATTACAGCTTGAGCAAAATCAAGAGTAATGAAGAACAAAGAGAAATTTTACGTACTGTTACACAAGTCGTGGATTACGCAAGACACAAAAGGTAGCAAAGGGTCTTTACTTGGTTGAAATCAGTGAGGAAACCTGCATAAAAGAAGCAAATATTTCACATGTTATGCACATATAAAGGACTGGAATGCACAATAAATGAATTTATAGTTATAGCCAGAGCATAGGACTTACTAGTGGCTAGGCACTCTGGGAAAATCGCGGATGCTTACTGGTAGTCAGCCTGCGTAATGCTCGCAACATTTCATTTCCGTCTGGGCTGCCGGCCTCAACTTTGAAAAAAAATAGAGCCTCGTAACATTGTTCATTAACCAAAGATACAAAAATAATACCGAGTCTGGAGAGCAAGATAGAGTGAGCAATTCCGTTGTGAGTCAAGATTATACGTCCTACAAAGTAAGGAAACTTAAACAATGACTAACCATACAACATTTGAAGCTCAAACCCTAAGTATAAAACTCAGCTTGAATCGAGCTTAATCTAAAAGACCCTAGACTGTAAAGCTCGAATAGACTGGAAGAACAAGTTGCGTAAAGACCCCACTGGATGGCAACGTGAGTCCTGTCATGTTTAAACCAAATTAATAGGCGGAAGCCACAGTTGGCGCTACCAAAAAATACTAAGCTAAAATCTTTTAAAGGAAACTGAAGCATCAACTATATCCATACTCAACTTGTCTTATTATAATTGTCACAGGTATATGTGAATTTCAATTACATTCTTCTCCACACACCAGAGGAACCTCTTCGATCACTAACTTATCATTACCATGTGATAGATTTGTCTTCATTGTGCTTCTTATGCTCTGGTTGTCTCCTTCATAATGGAACAAGTCATGGGTTTCATATTTCGTACTTACTCTAGAAAACCATTGTGCTCAAAATTTCTGAAAGGGGAAATTAATTAGGAAAAATTCTTGGTAGCATGTAAATTTATCAAGAAGCCTGTGGACTACTCTGGTTTGCTAAAAATATTGTTACAGTTTATTTTCTTAACAATGATGTAATTTAAGTGACTAGACTACAACCTTTGGGTTAATGTGAATATTGTTTATTATGTTGTAATGTTGATTCTGTAACTAATGTCTCTTATGATTCCCTTATGAATCACTTCTTTATCTTACTTCTACAATAATACGTATGTCGATTGGCATACACAAAAAAGTCTATTCCCTTTATATATGTTTTTATTTCTTTCTATCTGCTCTGTATGAAAATGGTCACCTGAGTTTTTAATTGATGTTTATAGTTTTTCTCATTTTCTATTTTCGTGAGCGAATGCACAAGTATAGTTACTTGTGGCTAAGTATGTATCCATTTCTCTGAAACTGTCTATGGCTCATATGCTAGTTCTGTTGTGTGATCATGGCATTCTAGTTTTAGGTTTTTCTCTACAATAGTTTCCTAAAATGTTTAGATATAATCACAAAATTTATGTGATTTCCACAAAAATTTACCTCTAGTATTTTCTATTTTATTGTCTCTGAGTTAAATTGCTAAATTACAGATGTAGCTCGTTCCTAATTTACAATAATGGATAGACCTTGTAGTGATAATTCCTAGTTCTGGTTCAGTTCGTTAGGTAGCACCTTCACCTCCTCCTCGTATATGCATTCATCCTCATTTTCATTCGATATGTAGCAAACGATTATGGTAGTAGATATCTATTATGACCCCTTATATATTCGTTGGTTGTGAAGTAGCCTTGTACTCTGATTGCACTTGGTAGCGAATGAGAGTAACTCACTCTCTTGCAAAATTGTTTTTTTCCTGGTTTTATAATTATGGTTGGTTATTATGTCCTAGTGCTGCTCCTTTTTACCCAATAACCATTGCCTTTTGTTATTATTCTTTCTCGCACACTTTCACTCCATGAAAAAGGTGTCCCTATTCCACGCTTGTATATATATTCTTTTCTTCCTATAGTACTGTTAAACTCGAACTCAAAATTTCTTTCCCACCCATGCTAGTTATATGCAGGTCATGTTTTTCTAATGGATATAGTAGATGCTTATTTTCCTACAGCTGAGCAAGGAAAGCTTCCAAATAGGAAGATATAAACATACCCGGTTCTTTTTGAAGACAGGCTTGTAAGCTATTCTGCCTCCTAACGCTGTGGTAGGATGCGTAGCCATTCCTCTAGTTTCTACAAAGAAAGATTATGTATTAGCTGTAACTTAAAACCGGAAAACGATTGGCGCAGTAGAGAACCAACAATAAAAAGAGAGATTTAATACCTGTAACAGGAAGATGGAAACAGCCGATAGGCGGACCTTCAATTGCTTCTAAAGCCATTCTTGTCAAAAAAACTCACCTTTGTGCAGGTTGTGCAGGATAGTCAAGTTAGAGATAATCTATGGAATCTAAATCTAGAAGACAGCACGATTTATGGATTGGCCACACAGTATTACAATTGCAAGCAGTGGCAGTCCCTGCCGGGTCTCGAATCCTTACTTAGTTGTAAGTGTGTGTCATCTTTAATCAATCCTAAAGACTTGTAAATATACAATTAATTTTGAATCAGTTGTCGACAAAGCATAACATGTGACTCATTTAGTCATTCCAAACTGAAATCTGATCGATACACTTATCATAATATATAAAAATATCGCATAACATGTGACTCATTTCGTCATTCCAAACCAAAATCTCGTCGATACACTTATCATAATATATAATTATATAGCATAATATATAAAAATATCGCATAATATGTGACTCATTTCGTCATTCCAAACTGAAATCTGATCGTCGATACACTTACCATAATATATAAAAATATCAACATGATTTTGAGGAGGTCTTCCATTTTGGAGTCCATTAATATGCAGACCACGGATTTATGTTTTATTTAGCTGCATCTCATCTCCTCCCCACTCTTAAGTCAATGAGTGGGCGATATTCAAAATCTGCAGTTTATTTCGAGCGACTCAAAAGGAATTGCAAGTGGGAACAATACAAGCGATCTCCTTTACTGCTCGTTTAAGGAAAACGAGCATTCCTTCTGTCAGCGTTGAACATCGTAGCTTTCTGGAATATTGATTAGTTGTGTTTAAAAATTTTATGGGCCTTTGAATTTTCTAATTTTATATTAGTTTAAAATAAAAAATTATCATAGTGATCATCCGGTTATGCCATGCGTTCGATCTCTCTTGTTTTATTGGGTCAATCAATATCAATTTTGCAACATTAAATCTAATCCCGATATTAAATTTAATCTAGGTATTCATGATTTGATTAAAATTATCTGGTATTCATGATTTGATTAAAATTATTTGTCGAGTTTGGAAGACAGTAAATCAATTTCTGCAGGTATTACTGATTTGATTAAAATACTTACATCTGTCAAGTGTTACTGATTTGATTAAAATACTTACATTTGTAAGTACATAGTTTTTAATTGAAGTGATTCATATTTAAATTAATGCAACATTGGACTAATCTATTGTATTGTAATTTTGATATTTAAATTAATATTTTTAATTAAAGTAATTTGAGTATTTTGTTGTAATTGATCTTCTATACAATACATTGATAGAACCATTTATTGGGAAAAAGTCGTGAACACCATGGCTCCGTAAAAAGCCGTGAACACCATACGTTAGACATGCAATTAGATGCAATTACACGTTCTTTTAAGATGACACATATACAATGGAGTTGTCAACTAGCACTATCACTTCAACAAGTGGTGCGGATATATGGTATACTCGAGTAAAAAAAATTCAAATTACCATCTTCTTTGTTTCGCCATTACCTGAACCAACAAGGACTTGGATTAGGATATCCAGCGGCATAGGAACTTGGGATTGGGATATCGAGGGGCATATGAAACTGTCGAGGAGATAGAGCTCGAGAATGCTCCACGGAAAATAGAGTTTAGAAAACCAGATTTGATGCCCTCTTGAAAAATATTGAATTTCCATTTCTAAGTACACCAATACTGAGCATATTGTACACGGTCTTAGTTTTCTTCAAGCTCTGCCCGACTTCGACGAGAGGGCCTTTCAATCTGCCCGGGAGCAGTTGTAGAAATGGCTAGAGGAAAATCCTCGCAAAGGTCGTGAAATTAGCACGTATATGGTAGATCAAGCAAAGTGTGTGTCATAATAATTTAACTTCTAACTTTTTTTACTTGTAAATCGATTGTATTGATTTTTTAGTTTTTTACTTTAAAAACATATGAAAAGGTTAAAATAGACTTGAAATTTTGGTAATTAGATCTCACCTTGTGTCTGTGGTTTCGCTTGCAGGCAAATAAAATGTAGAGGAACTAAAACTTTTGGTGGAAAATTCACTCACGACAGGTCCATATAGGGTTATACGTCGCGTACCCTCAAATGTCCTTTTGATTGATAACGCCCTTACTCGGTTTGGTGTTTGGGGATCGACAGAGCGGCTGGGTTGAGAAATATATTATTCTCGGCACAAACAGAGGGGTTGGTTTGCCTCAACTATTCTGTGACTCTATTTTTGTTGAACATCGATCATTGGGCTAGCTACCCTTAATAAGCATCTCCACCTTAAACCTTCCCTATTCCCTATTCTTGAGGTTGCTCTCCTCTAAGCCCAAACCCTGAGGTTGCTCTCCTCTAAGCCCAAACCCTCCTTTAATAGCTAGAGAAATTAGACTTATTGAAAAATAACTCGTGCTATTCTTGAGGTTGCTCTCCTCTAAGCCCAAACCCTCCTTTAATAGCTAGAGAAATTAGACTTATTGAAAAATAACTCAGGCTACGAATAAGTTTATTTCCTGTCTGGATAGATTTCCTTTAGATTTCCTTTTGGGATCAAGGGAGGCCAAGCCGCAACTCACCATTAAGCAGCATAGTATAAGTTATTTCCTCAAGCCCCACGAGTGAAGAGCGAAAACTTAGTGGTGGCTTCGCTATATTGATTAAATGGATTAATTCATCGTATGTAACCTTTCACAGAAAACATAATTTACGCCATTATACTACATAATTCACGCCGTATAATGCAGCTTACAAGTAATATAATTTATGGAATTATACTATGCAGGTTATATATTATAATTTACGCCATTATACTGTTACAGACAGTATACTTTGCGCCATCATACTGTGCAGGTTACAAGAGAAGTAGAAAATATTACCCATCACAGCTGCTTCAGTGGGCTTCTCTCTTGTATCCACAAACAAGACGAGCAAACCTTGTAGCCACGAACAAACAAATAGGAAAACTTAGTGGTGGCTTTGCTATATTGATTAAATGGACTAAAAGGCTAATTCATGGTATGTAACCTTTCACAGAAAACATAATTTAACATAATTTATGCCATTATACTACATAATTCACGCCATTATACTATGCAGCTTACAAATAATATAATATATGGCATTATACTACGCAGGTTATATACTATAATTTATGCCATTATACTGTTAC